>PVIU01016899.1:0-43587 GCA_004026605.1 Ondatra zibethicus
GGAGAAAGATGGAGGGGGTACTGGGAGAAAGATGGAGGGGGTTACTGGGACAAAGACAGGGGAGGGGTACTGGGAGAAAGACAGGGGAGGGGGTACTGGCAGAAAGACAGGGGAGGGGGTACTGGGAGAAAGACAAGGGGAGGGGGTACTGGGACCCTTTTCAGTCTCTTGCTTTCATCTGATCCCATTTGAGGAGTTCGGTTCTGTGTGGTTAAGCATGCTTCCTCACTGAGTCACAAACTGCTAAATGTGTACTTATTCTTTTTTATGACTTCAGTTGCCAAAGAAAGTAATTACCTGGCAAATAAAGACAGAAGTCCTCATAGAGACCAGCCCCTTAAGGAAGAGAAAATCACATTCTATCCACTCCAGCCGTTTGTCATGGAATTCAATCATTAGTTTCATTTCATGATTCTTCTAGGCGAGCCCCAATAAACCACTCCATTTGGGGCAAATCCCCAGGGGAGAAGCATATTAAGCCAAATTATGTGGAACTGTCCTAGCAGATTCTAAGGAACCTGACTAAATTATATGCAGGGCACACCTGGATTCACCGAGTGCCAAAAACCTTCCCTGAAGTGAGAGGCAAGAAGCAACAGGCCCCGGTTCAAACCCAGGCTTCTCCCACGAGGAGGAATAATGCCTCCCCATTCTCGTAGTTGACTTGTTTGTTTGTCCGTTCATTTTTTCATTCATTCATCCATTCAAGTATTCTGAGAACCAACTACGTTCCAGGCATTCAGACAGGAGTTAAAGATGTCATGGGGAACGAAGTGAGCATCCTCAAAAGTCCAGAGGAGCCACAAATCCCAGAGTACTGTGAAGCATAAAGCACAAAAGCCAAGAATGGGAGAGGCTGGGACTGGAGCTGTGGAAAGTCTCTCTGAGAAGAGAGGTTTAAACACGGGACAGAAAGGAGACCGCCAAGACAATAAATGCAGCAAGAGCCTCTACCGCATCAACGCAAGGCAGTCAGTGTCATGGTTTATGGAGATGGGAGGGGAGCGAGCAATTTAGTGGATGAAACAGAGCACATTCCACTCGAGCAACGGTTACGTGTGGACCCAGTTCCTAAAGTCTGGATAAAAGCAGCCAAGGAAAGGCGGCTTCCTGTGACGCCCCCGCCAGTCAAGACAGACACAGCCTCCACTTGATGGAGTTCTTGTTTCCCTAGGGATTCTTTCTCGTGCCATGCCATCGCCAAAGCCAGCTGGCCTTTTCATGGCATGGAAAGAATAGGCTAGTAACACAAATGCCAATAAGAAGTCGGAGTCAGAAGGCTGTCTGACCCTCTCCTCCACATCACCCGATCCCTGGAGGCTTGGCCTTGTTTATAAAGATCAGATCTCAGTTGGCAAACAGAAAGGATCACCATCTCTGATTTCATGATAAGAAAGACCAACAGCCATCAATAAGGCATTTTCAAATCACTGCATTTGATCCGTTAAAAAAAAAATCAAGTGTTCCTTTTGGGAAGAAACAGTTATGATCTAATTTCTATCTCTGAAAAAGCTACAAAGAACAGTTAGCTGGCAGTGTCAATAGCTCTGTGCAATTGAAATGAAAATTTGATTGTGACTCAGGTAGGTCCTCACTTTCATACAGAAACCTTTGACCGCTCTGCCACAGACCGAAGCCACTGAGCCAACAAGGACCCTGCCAAGCAGCCAGGAGCAGTCACCCAGAACAGAATGTTTGCAGCAATGCCACACTGGCGGACTTTCACCTTTGCGGGTGCTCACTCACAGCAGCAGAACCTACAGAGGGCAAACTGGCTAGAACACTGTGTGCTCTCACAACCAGCAGGGAGTTCCACATGATGGCTTAAAGCAACACTGAAAGCTCCCGAGTTGAATGCCACACAAGACAACTAAGCGCAGAGCTCTCAACAGCAGGGCCGTCCTAACTTCACTGATCTCGGCTGAGGAAAATAGCAGTGTGAGTATTCCCATGAATCAGGACAGGTGTCTTGAGCTCTTAACTCTGCAGCATGGGTCTGAGAGATCGGCTTCTCCAGGAAGCTGTCATGGAGGGGGCAGTGTGTCAATGGAAAGGACGTCCCTGCCCCGCCAGGTGACAGTGTTACACCATGCCAAACTTATTGTCAGACACTTATCTGCCGCACGGAAACTACAAACTTATTCTCGCTCAGCAAGCCTCAACACGCAAAGTTAGCCCTCCAGGCCTGCTTCAAATAACCTCAGTTCTGTCGAAGCTGCTTAGCACCTGCTATCAAAGGCTCGGTTGGCAGAGGTGATATTTATGGAGGATGACCTAAAAGACCTGCTTTGAACCTCCACATATTCCAGGTCCTAGCCTTGAATCAACTTCCAGCACCAGAATATTTGGATCGTTTCCTGCACGGCACCCCCAGCCCCTAACACCCCAGTTCCATGAACTACCTTTGTTAATTATACAACACTTCATGCTCTCCCTTTGATCAAAGAGTATGTGCTGTGAACACCATAAAAGAGCAAGAGCGAGGCCTCCTATGCAAATCCCTCCTAAGAAGACTTTGTCTTCTCTTGTTTTGGTTGCATTCATCATCACACCGGCTCATGTATGCCACGCGAATGTTCTACCAGCCCGAGATTTCTAAGTTTTTCATCTAATTCTCGGAATCACTAGTATGCCTTTTCCTTCCCCTGTAAATTATGTAACCAACTATATTTCCCTTTTATCTGGAACTGACCAATCACGGCGGTCCTTTTCAGATGCACTCGCTCTCAACACCGGCAAATGTGCTTTCCCCTTCCATTGTCTGAACTGTTTATTTCTACATGAGTTATTAATATGCTATTTAGTTATATCTACTGTAAGTGTAGGTAGACACACAGAGAGAAGAATTAATATGTGAGCTGGGTCAAACCTTTGAAGAAGGCAGACCAAAGTAGAACAGACAAAATGCACCTGGCCACATGAATTAGCATGAACACAGCCAGAAATAACAACCTAAAACTCTAGATCAAATTCATTTGAAGGGGGATGTAATAATCGTTCACCATGTGACACACCAAAAAGGCCAATATATGCTATGTAGAGGGCTGTCTGACGGCAAAAGAAAAAGGCAGTGCTGAGTTCTGGGTCAGCTCAGCCCCGCTTCCTACCCAGGTTCCACCTGGAAACCCCATTGGCCAACCTTCCCATGACCAACCTCCTCGCCGCTGGCCATCCTGTGTGCCAGGTCCTTTAGGTTTCTCATCATTCTCTCATCCCGGAAGTCATAAGGAAATGTTTCCGTCCACTCTGTTAGGAGTTGAAGAATTTTAGGTGCAATTTTTCTCATCTGGTTCTAGGGAGAAAAAGAAATCTATGTCAGAGATATCCACCACAAGGGTCAGCGTTAAATAAATAAACAAAATAACTGCGTCACTGACTAACTTTTGGTGCTGCACGTTCTCTGGGGAAGAAGCAACAGCTATAGCCCCCTTCATATCAATGCCAACTATAGTTAACAATGGCAGGACAGGGGTCCTCTGTGACTTTTATACTGC
Source organism: Ondatra zibethicus (assembly GCA_004026605.1). NCBI lineage: Eukaryota > Metazoa > Chordata > Mammalia > Rodentia > Cricetidae > Ondatra > Ondatra zibethicus. Next base: position 3,495 of record PVIU01016899.1, read on the forward strand.
TCTTTGTTTTATTGTATTTTATTTTGCAGTGCTAGGGAGCTAACCTGGGACCTTACACAAAGGAGGTAAGCGTTCCATCCCTGGCCCACTTCTGCGCCCTACCCCACAATCTTCACGCCATTCCTAATTCCCTTGGCATGCCCATCATGCCAGCTAGACACATCAGCCCGGGGCTAAGCGGGGTCACTTTTGGAAACCATCACCACGAAATCTAAGCCAGAGTTAGCAGATCTAATAAAAAACAAAACAAAACAAAACCAAAACAACAAAAACCATAAAACTCAAATGCTGCATTACCTTATCACTGTCCCCTTCACTGAGTCGCTGGTGCTCAACACACAAGTGGCAAACCTTGGCCATCAGCTCGTACGGATGCATGAATAGCCGAGAGCTGAGCAAGAAGGTGAATATGTACGTTCTCTGCAGCAAGAGAGAGACAGTCGTCTTCGTCACCACCTCTCTGAGTTTGCACCATCCCCGCACACTATAATCTCCTCATACATTGAAGCTAAGAGGCTATGGGTTCCAGTAAATGCCAAGTCCCCTCCATCATCACTTTATCTTTCCCCTTGAAACATACTACAAATCACAGGATAAATTCGACTCCCAAAATGGCCCAGAGGACATTTTCTTATCTGTCATCAGGGAGCCAGGACATATCTGTTTTCCAGTGTAATCAAGAAGAATGAAACTCAGCCCAGAGAGAATCAAGGCTGGCTTAAACAGGCTACCCACACTGAAGAAGGTTATGTGTCCACATACTATTTTAACCAATAAATAAAAACGAAGAAACAGAAACCCACCTACCCTACCCTCATTCAGTCAAGAACTGCCCAGTGTGTTCATGCAGCATACACGGTGTTTATGTTACAGCATTCGAAGGCTGACTTTCAACTGACCTACTGGCTTGCTCAAGACTAAGAAATCTGATAAAGCACAATAAAGCACTATATACTTTTCTCAAGCAACCACCGATGAAGCGGTGCTTATTTATTCTAATGGCTTCAGGTTCTCCATGAAAAGAGGAATTCCATGGATTGTTTGCTCCCCCAGCCCTCCTCCGGCACCTTTAGTGGTTCATAAACACAGTACTGAACAAGGGATTCCTTATACTCTCGATAACAAGTTTTCCCTGTCTGGGAACATATTTGAAAATGCTGTGTAATGAATCATGCAGAGATAACTCAGTTAAGGACATTATGGTGAATTACCATTGGCAAGCGCACGCTCTCCTCTGCACCACGAGGTTATGATTGTATTTATAAAAACTAATAAATGTGGTCTCTAGGCATTTCCAGGAACTCACCATCAATAAACGACTGCCCGTTAGACTCAACCTTCTTGTCCTTCTAAATCCCACTCAACAGACACAAGAGGGGAGGGGCGCTCACTTGGCCCAGAAAGGACAGCTGACTTGACTGCTGATACTAAGAGGAACCAGTGAGTAGATAATGTCTCCCCTCTCGCCTCTCAGAACAACCAAGACTGAGATACCTCTCTCTATGGACTTTCCCTAGGTACATTAAAGCTACATGACAGAAGCACCCAATGCTCTCCTTAATTGCATTTTCACAGAGCAAAACATGGGCATGGATTAAGTCTACAGATATCTCTTCATTTAGACTGCCTAAAATGTGGTGGACAACCTAAAAAAAAAATCAGATGTGGAGACTTTGCCCATCTGACCCATCCCCAGGCTCAATTTGGTCTCAGAACTTTCAATGATAGCATAATTTCTTCTTGGAAAAAATTCTTAGCGACCAACGTAATTTCCCAGCAAGGATAGTGTACATAGCGTACTGTAATTTTTTTTTTTTTTTTTGGTTTTTTGAGACAGGGTTTCTCTGTAACTTTGGAGCCTGTCCTGGAACTAGCTCTTGTAGACCAGGCTGGTCTCGAACTCACAGAGATCCGCCTGCCTCTGCCTCCCAAGTGCTGGAATTAAAGGCATGTGCCACCACTGCCTGGCTCATACTGCAATTTCTAAGCCATACCAAAAGTGGGTTTCAGGGGAACACCGATACCTACATCTGGATAGTAATCCACGTTGGGTACTAAGTGTTGGATAAGTGCCTCCAGAGATCCAGAAAGGAGGTTGTTGTCATGGTAACACAAGCCCCCGCAGCTGTCCTCTGCAGACTGGTAGAGGTTTCGGTTGTAACCACTGCTGTCAAACATTGCTGAAAAGGGAGGTGTCTGAGGCATACTTTCCTAAAAAGAATGAAAAACAAGAAAACACAGTCATCAGTGACATATGACATGAAAAGTAAGATTCCATCAGTAATTCTCATAACAGCGGAAGACATGCAGCCTGAGAAAATAGCTGTGACACACTGTCAGAACCAGGAAGAGCCAAAGTGCTCTGAGTTCACACGTACACACACACATGCAATCAAATATTACAAACTGCTTAGATCCAGTCTGGACTGTAATCCACACAGTGTCATTTTTACACACACTCATTTACAGTTACTTGTGAATAGGTGTAGAGGAACCTGACTCCCGTTGCTTAACCTCACTGAGCCAAGAATTTTCAAGTCAAACCAGGATGAATCAGATAAAACTGAAGGAAACTGACAGGCACTGGACACGTGAAAGAGCACGTTGAAAAGATCTTCATTTGCAAGAGGCCTGGAATTAAAGGGCATGGATTGTGTCTTTACCTGTGTGTGTCTAACATGTGTGTCTGTGTTTGCACATGTCAAGAGACGTCATGCTGGCCTTTGCTCCTCGTCAGCTCTCAGGTTTGGGATGCTGTGTAGGTACTGTGTGCAAAGCCTGTCTCAGCCAACAGGCAGGATGGGAAGGCACTTTATATTTTGGAACAAGGAGTACTGCCTCAGTCTAGAGAAGTTGCTCTTGTCCCTCTGTGTGTTTTGTCACTCAAAAAGCCCGTGTCAGACAGTGCTTAGTGCAGGCCAAAGGTCATTAGGTTATTATTGGGATTCCTGGGGACCTAGTGCAGGACCCTGAGAGCAGACTCAGATTTCTGGCTGTGTGTCTGGACACTGGAGGTATTCAGAGTTCATGGAGTCTGGGGATTCAGTGCTGAGGGAAAGTCAAAAGCTCTGCCCAGGACTGATGAGGAGCAGCTGTGGAGGTTGCAGGAGGACACAACTTGGGCTAATCCTTCTTTTTGATAGGCTGAAAGGTAATTGCATCTAAATGAGGGAGTTAAGCTTAGCCCCGCCCCCCAGTAGCATCTGTTCCACCTATAGAGGTGGGATAAGATTGGGGCTAAGAACCTCGTAACAAGGTGGTGTGTGGCTGGGGTAGGTGGTGCCCAAGGAGAGGGTGTTAGAACAAAAAAAAAAGTCTATAATGCCAATGTGTCATTTAAGAAGAGCATATCAAGAGAGATATGGAGATACAACAGAAATATTGGAAATGTTGGCGCACGCCTTTGATCTGAGCACTCCAGAGGCAGAGGCAAGCAGGTATCTGTGAGTTCAATGCTAGCCTGGTCCACATTGTGAATCCCAGGACATCCAGGGCTATGTAGAGAAACCTTGTCTCAAAAAGAAAGAGAGACACAGGGAAAAATAGCTTTTAGTTCTGACCTCTATCCAAGCAAAAACCAGGACAGAGATAGAATTTATAAAAGTTCCATAAAAAAATTGCTAGAAATGAGAAGAAAATTATCCTTGGGAACCCCTCCACTGGGATTTTCAACACCTGGATCCCTGGTTATCACTGTTGTGCTTCTATAGGGAGGACATGGTCGTGGTCATAGCATCCAAAGGTCACAGACTACACTAAGTCACTAGACGAATGATTAAATAAACAGGACAACCACTCAGACGATGAAACCTGACACACAGAAACTGTAGGTAAACTAAACAAACGAACGAAAACAACAACAAAAACCCCTCAGTGTTATTCCCTTATATGGCGTAGACGGAAGTAACGCTCTTTCCTCTTCAAATCGCCTCTTTTCATGAAGATAATTCAGGTATAATTCACTTGTTACAAATCACTGGTCCCTGATGAGACAAACAGAGGAGAAACCTTTGTTCTCAGAAGCAGGGACCAACCTAACACTTGGAGGCCCAGGACCTGAGATGCCAGGCTCACCTATGTTACTTCTCACAGCCCGGAAGGAACCCTGTCTGGCTCTGGTTGTGGCTATCCTAGAATAGCTTCCAGCAGTGGCAGCCACGCAGCATCCTTCACATACAGGCTGAAGGCTAGGACTCCCGAGATGGGAAACTTTCCTGCCCAGAACCGTGAATTTTCCTTGACATCTCTACTCACCTGTCACTGAACCCAATCAAGTGTCTTTGAAGATGGTTGGCCAGGACTTGAGAACTCCAGAAAAATCAATAAATGATAAACCTCCAAAAGGGCCCCCAGAAACTGTTTCAAGAGGTAGAAACTGCATTTCTAAGTACAATCAATTAGAAGTGGTTGGTCGAGAGGACCAAGGATGGTCTGGAGGATGGGGGTATGGGGCTGGAACTCAGTGGGAGAGGTTGTCCTGAGGGATCAGGACAGATGGTAAGAGGCCACAGAATAAGCCGCCCAAACTCTTGTTTCTAAAAAGGTGGGACCTGGAGCTCAGGAAGGTGAACTGGGGTGACCAAGCTAACACAACACAGCCACATGACTGCAGTACAATGTGGCTCCCCAAGGAATCTGTGTCCCAGTGCCTGGAGCCTGTTTGCAGTAAACAGCTTACCGGATAGTCCCAGATCACCCCAGTTCCTTTTTTAAGAGCTTATCCCCCAAATTACCAGTATTTATTATCACTCTTATTTACTCTCCTGTAAAGTAGATAAGAACTTGGATTCCACCCCTATCCCTAGCCCTCAAATTCGGACTCAGTGCTGGAGAGACAGCTCAGCAAAGAATGCTCGCTGTTCTTGCACAGGACCTGGGTTCACTTCATAGCACCCACATGGCAGCTCACACCGGCCTCTACCTCCAGTGAGAGAGAACCCCAAAACCTACTTCTGACCTCTGCAGACTCCTGCATGCATGTGCTGCATGTATGTATACTCATACAGGCTCACACACATACACATAAAAATATAAATCTTTTTAAAAAAAATCAAACTTATTAAAATGGCCCTTGATAGCTGTGACGTCTTAGAAAGTTACCTGTCCCACATCCAGGTACATTTCATACCTGTCACTTTCGGGTTTGTTCGCCTTTTCCCAAACCCTAAATGGCGCGCACACACACACACACACACACACACACACACACACACACACACGCATTCGTCTGTGTTTATGTCTTGTCTGCTTAGCAAAGTTCTTAGAACATTGTTTTCAGAGTTGTAGCAAAAGCTTTTAGGGTTCATACCACTCCCAATCCCAACAGTAGCACTCAGAAAATGCACCCCCCCAAGGCTCCTCAAGAAAATACTGTAAATAGAGATGGCAATGGAGGTAAGTTAATCAGTATTGCAGCTTATTATACCTAAAACATCAGTGGAAGGAAAGAGTGTGTCTCTGGCGATCATTTGCCATCAAACTGATGCAAAGACCTGTGGCCAGCGGCTGAGATCCAATCTTGACACGAGACCTACACGCAAAGGCACATTACTTCTTCCTCGCCTTGGGCTCAGAACCATGCCTCTATTTGACATCTCCAAGCACTGCTCTCTTCACGGTGACCCTTCTGCCCTCTGTGATCTCAGACGCTGGGAAAGTCATCTACTTTCCATGGGCTTCATTTCCCCAGGAGCCCCCCTCCCCCAATGAAGTTGTCCCTCCAGAGGGACACACAGGCGGGGCTCTGGAAACCTCACTGATACTTTTCTTGTTCCGAGTTTCCTGACTAGAGATGTCTTTCTGGATTACCCTCTGGTAATTCTTATAATCCTTCTTTACATCCATTTGTGACAGAAATCCTGTTTTGTTTTGTCTCTTTCGCTCCCCCCCCATGCCTTCCCTGCCTGTTTCCTTCCCCCCGAGAAACAAAGACTATAGTAACTTGCCTAGGATTACACATAAAATAACAGGTAGATTAGGACTTCAAAGCTAGATCTCCAGATCTCAGGGACAAATTTTATTATATTACTTAGATTACATTTAAAATAGTCTTTGAACTTCTAATATTTAGCCATAAAGTGAAAACCCCAACATTTTGTCCCAAATTGTATGCTATTAGAATGATTTATATGTTTTACATGTTCTGCATAGATTCTTATTTCTAAGATATGTTAAAATTACAAACTATTTTCATTAAAATACAATCACACTGCTAACAGTAGCAGTTAAGCTTCTGACTTTGATGATCAATACTCAGTTCCATTCAGACAGGAAGTTCAGAGGTTCCGGTATGCGCCTCAAGAAGCACACTCTCTTTACAACTGGGGGGCACGGGAAACCAGAATAAAGGGGTTCTGTTGACTTGCTTAAGCAGCAAATGAAAGCGCGCAGCATTGTACAGTAAATGGCTCAACGTGTACCCATGGCTCCATGAAATGCAGAGCCATTTTCCTGTATTTACTCACAGATTACCAGCCAAAGAAAATTGTAATGAGCCAATGACAATAGACCATGGGACAGAGTGTCCATCACTCGTCCTATACACTCTCTAGTGAGCAGCCAATGCAGGAGTTTTCTGAAAGTCTCACTGCCTAGTTAGTAGATAGGTACAAAGGCGGCAGAGTGGTACAGAAGGTGCTGTTTGGAAACTTAACTTTAAATACCTAAGAAGACAAGGCACAAAGGTTTGGTTTCTTGCAAGCATTCCTGTGACCCTATCTACAGCTAGGGTTTGTTCAGCACTATTCACCTTCCACGTCAAGGTCTCCCACTCCATTAGGCGCAGGTCTGGGACTGAAAAGTGGAGTCCAGAAGATGAAATAAGATTGTAAATTGTCAAGAAAATAAACTCAGTATCTAATGCACTAGACACAAGAATCAGAGACTTCCTGACCCCTGTGCTCCACCATCTCCAGGAACTTCTTGCCAATGACTCCTCAAGGGAGATCCAGGCAAGACGTCGCTCTCACCCTCTGGCTCCCATCCATCTTTCCAGCTCCCTGTAGTTCTGCTGCCTTTGCTGTACAGTCCTCATGACTAATGGGTTCATGTGCTTTGAACTTACTCCTTCACACACTTTCTGACGTAAAACCAGCCCCTCCAATGTCCATCCCTTTTCCTTTTATGCAAAATCTGTCCTGTCCAGTATACTTATAAATGGGGACCTGCTAACCAAACACCTTGTTTAGGAAACAGAGATTACTTCAGAATTAAAGTGTATGACAACAGTTAGTTAAATCCTGGCTCAATTTATACCTAATAAACGTAAAAAAGAGTTAATTCCCTTGAAGAGGAAATCTGTATGAGACACATGAAAAACCTGTTGGCAATTCAATCACTGCAGACTCGAAAACTGTTCTCACCTTAAAGAGTTTCATTTCTAGATTGGTTGCTTGAAATTCAAGATACATCCTAGTCAGCTAATGGAACAGATCTTTTTGAAGAAATTCCACACCTGTCTGCTGCTGTGCCCACATAAATGCACTGACATGTCTGCATAGACATTACTAGAGCTCCTGTCCAGCACAGGGCGCTGGACTAGCGCAGAACCTAGATGTCTTATGTCTACTGCAAAGCAGGAGAGTGAGGTGGAACTACAGGGAACCTTCCTCCAAGACATTCAGGACTAGCACCTTCTAAATCAAGTGTGTGTGTGTGTGAATGTATGTGCGTGTGTGTATGCGTATGGGTGTGTATGTATGTGTGTACATGTGTGTGCATATGTGTATGTGTATATATATGTGTGTATAAACGTTTATGTGTGTGCGTGCATATGTGCATGTGCATATGTGCGTGTTTATGTGCATATGTGTGTGTGCGCGTGTGTACATGCATGTGTGTATGCGTATGTGCATGTGTATGTGTGTATGTATATGTGTGTACATGTGTGCATGTGTGTATATGTATTTGTATGTGTGTATGTATATGTGTGTGCATGCACATGGGAGTGTTTAGGTGCATATGTGCGTGCGTGCGTGCGTGCGTGCGTGCGTGTGTGTGTGTGTGTGTGTGTGTGTGTGTAGCACCAATTCAGCTGAGTTAAAGAGAACACAAGAATGGCAGGTCTGAAGGGAAGAGTGTGTGTGTGTGTGTGTGTGTGTGTGTGTGTGTGTGTGTAGCACCAATTCAGCTGAGTTAAAGAGAACACAAGAATGGCAGGTCTGAAGGGAAGAGCTCCTGAAATGGGCTCCCTGCCCCAGTGGGGCATCACTCTGGGTAGAAGGCATAGTAAGACAACAAGAGATAGATTTTTAGTTTATGAAACAATAAACTAGGATGAAGACAAAAATACCTTTCTGAGCACTAAAGCTTCCAGCAGGAACAAGTCACACCCAAGCCAGGCAGAGTAGACAAATATTTCTTCTTAAAATTGATTGGGAAGCAGAAGTCAGTTGACAGATATCTTACAGGGGCTGCTAATTTGTGCACAAGCATAGATCATGTTCTTCCAAGGACCCTGAAGAAGACCCTGACATCGATCCCGAAGCAAGGGCCGGCTGTGGGTGATTTACAGGATGAATTGATCTGAAAGGCATGTCGAATGGCTTCAGACCAGATGAAAAGCCGCCTTTCCCTGACCGGCAGATTGTGTCTGAATTAGCAACTGCTTTGGCAGTGTTATTTACGATGAAGCAGGTGCACTGGGGAGGAGGTGGTTTCAGGTGAGAACTCCAATTGGGAAGGAGGCTGTGGAGTGGATGGGCGTGGAGCCACATCAAAAGCCACCCCTTACTTCTATGGCAGACGCTCTGACAACCTTCCCTAGAACAGCACGTCAGGGACTTCTTCAGTTTCAAGAGAAGACAGAAAATGTGCAGGGCAGAGAAAAGCACTTTCCACTCACTCTGTGTCACCACAGGGCACAGTGTTTATAAACCCAAGGGCTCTACACTGATTACAGTGTTTTAGCATCAGTTTAAATGCTAGATAAGTGTCCCGACTTTAAAAAAAAAAAATGTAGGCAAAGCTCTCCTTATCGCAGCTGAACCTTGAAAGTGTGTTTGTTTAGTGGGAAGAGATTTCATTTAGTACCTGGAATTTGTCCTTTCTCAACTCCTGCCTAGATTCCACGGGAACTTTGAGCTTCAGGATCTGCACACTGGACAACTCTTCCTTTTCTCAGTTGACGCTGGGTAAAAGTTCCTAACACCCTCCTAGCTAATGCCTAGACCGACAGCTTCCCTTGTGTGACACAAGACTTGGGAATGCAGACAGACTGAAGGCTCCGGTGACTATGGATCTGAGCCCAGGTGACATGCCAAAGGTGAGCCTCTGATGCTATCTAAACCGTGCCTTATTCTAAGCTTGGAAATGTCGAGATGATCATCTTCTCGTTTCTTTCCTTAGACTGAGAAGCCCTTTCAGCAGAGACCTCGGAGAGGATCTCCGAAAGCTGGGATGCTGCCCCTCCACTAACCGTCTTTGGAAAAGAGGTTGTGCGATGAGAAGGCACAGGGCTGAGAGAAAGCCGAGAGGAAGTGCACAGATGAGAGCAGAGAGGCAGAGCACATGGAAGCGGCTCCACAGTGTGCAGCGCTTAGAATTCAATCCTGACGCTCAGTGCATTTCCCAGTTAAGGGAGGAAAAGGATCGCTGATTTAAAGTTTTGTTATTAACGTGTATGTGGGGGTGGTACCTGAGGAGGCCTGAAGAAGGCATCAGATCCCCTGGAACCGGAGTTATAGTTGTCTGAGCCAACGTGGGGGCTGAGAACCGAACCTATATTTCCTCTGCGAAGGAATGACAGTGTTTCCTGATTTGAGCTGCCATGTGCTCTCCCCCACCCCCGACCCTCACACAACTCAAATTTACATTTTTCTTTATCAGCTCTTATGCTTAACTAGGATTTTTTTTAACTAATCCCTAATTGGTGATGGAAAAGAATTCTGACTCAACTAGTTATAATTTTCTGTTGGAAGAACAACAAAGATTAGATTCTTGATCTTTTGTCATGGGACAGTGGCAGCAGCTTATTAAAGCGCAAAATAAAATTTCGGTACACAGCAACTCTGAATAGGTCTGGAGTGTCATTGAAATCCTTCCTATTGGGTGTGTGGGAAGGCAAGCCAGGCCATGCTGACATTCTTCCCGTCTAAAAAGCCTGTACCATCTACACATCCTTGCAATTCTCGATCTTAGCAGTAGGTGGCGCCTGGTTCCCTGTCTTTGACAGAGCGGGCGCTTTCCAGCACTAACAGCTGGGGCTGGTTTAAAAAAAAAAAAAAAAAAAAAAAAACCACGAGAAGGGCAGCTACAGTACTGGGGGAAATGTGAAGATCTTAGCACTTATTGAACTCCGGGGAGGGGCACCGCCCGTGCTGTACAAGGAAGACATAAACTAGTTGACACTGCCCAACAGATCTATTTCCTGACGTCTCAGGCACCCATCTGTGATGGGAATCAGTTATTCCATAGTCCTAGATGAATAAAAGTCATCTCCAAATCATCACTGTCTAATCGAATGTTGCCAGAAGGGCTGGACTCCTAGAAGACTCGCCTCCTCTTCCCTGTCTGATAGCCACCACCGGCCACAGTGACCGAAGGGCACTTCACACCGGCAAGTGGGCTAGAGAGTGACCTGGTGGCCCAGAGCTTCTACAGCATGCACAAGGCCCTGGGTTTCATCCCCAGCACAAGACGGAAAGAAATTGGGGGACAGGGGGGACAGACAACCCAGAAGTATGTAATTTTGTTCAACTTAAGCATATTTACATGTAAATATCTATATGCAACTAAAAGCTGCCATACTAAATAGCACAGACATGCTGGGATTATAAAAGATATATGATAGATCTGAAGCTAAATCATGAAATATCACAGGGGATAACTCTTATTAAAATATTTTACTTTTCTGTGACCAGCTTGTTTCAATAGGAAATGGCTTGATACTTGGTAGAGGCATTTGTAAAAAGCCAAGATTTTTCTTTGTATTTTATTATGTAACATGGTAACTGGGATTTTTTTTTTTTGGACTCTACGTTCTTGAAAAACTATGGATTTTTTTCCCTTCAATTATTTTTCTTTTAGATAAATTGAAAAAAGTTAATGATCTATAACATGTTTTCCTTTCTACAGGACTAAATTTTTTGTGTCAAATTTTCACATCAGAGTTCTGTAACATTTTAAAACAACTGGATCATTTCTGGGTATATATTTACCTTAAGAGAAAAATATAAATACATAAACCTATGAAAACTGATTGGTAAAAGAGAAATTGACAATTAGTAGACAAGAAGGACGAGTTAATAAGCCAAGAAAAATTTTCTGGCCCCACTTTATTGATAATTAGTAATCTTAAATATTCCTGCAATGAAGAAGAAAAAAGCAAAAAGGGCAATTCAAGACAATACTAAATTTCTATGAAAATCCACCGAAGAGCAAGTGTTACTTGCCCCTTTCCATGTCCCATGTGCTCAGGAAACACCTGCACAGCTAACAGGCTGTCCCCACCCTGGCATGGCCCTCTCTCATCTGGATGGATGAAGGGCACAGAAACAAAATGAACCAGCTGCGACAGAGACACAGAGGCACCAGAGAGCATCTCCTTCCAAGGTCCATCCCACAGATACCACAGCTACCTAGAGAAGATGTGGATCTTGTTGGGGCTCCCCATCTGCCCAAACCCAAACTTCTCCTTTCCAGGGAAGAGCTCTGCAAAGCTACAACTGTCATTTTAGAAGGAGCAATGCCTGTCCAGGTCTAATTTTGTAGGCTTAACTGATGAATTAATAAAAAGATAATATACAATTATCTTTTTATATCACTATATTATATCTATATAATACAGTGTGTTACATAGTTCTGGAATAATAAAAGGGGTGGAGATAGACAATACTTATATTCAATTACTAAACCCCTCAAATCCTCAACAGTACAATTAGCCAATTTTAAGAATCCACAAAATCTCCTTAAAATCTTCCCATTTATTTTCTCATTATTCGTGCCATCAGAATTAAGGTTCTCTTCAACCCTTGCCTGGGCATCCTAACTCTTCTCCCAGGCAAGGCCTAGAACCTTTCTCTTCCTAGAACACTTTCCAAGTGGTCTCCTTGGAGGTCATCCCAATATTGCAAGTTCAGGTCTTCTAAGTAAGTAGCCTTTGGAGACTGAACAGGCTGGTCCCATGGTTTTCTGTACTAGACTGGGGACCCCACCTAATCTGCGTAGGTCCTCCTGGCCCACATCTTCCTCCCTGTTTTCTTACCCAGTCTCTTTCCTTTAGATGAGTGGTATTTAACTGGTTCAGTTTGGCCTATTGTACTCCATTAAACAGTGAAGTCAATGTTAGATTATAAGAATGAGATGTTAATAATGGCATAAGGAATATTATGATAAACAATGAACACTTAGCAATATTTAGTTACATATACTTAAACTAGATTAGATGCTAAGGTTAGGAAAAAGACAATGCAGATACATTCTGTTGATTCTCTTTTCCACTAGGCAGGGCACAGCATGTGGTACACAGACACAATGTATAGTGTAGCTCATGCTATGGGGAAAAGCTGAAATAAATTCTAAGAACCGAACAGGCCCCAAGTCCAAGGCCAGTATTCTTGGTATCCAGAAGAGCTGGCACCTCTAGGAAAACAAAGGATTTACTGACACAGGGAAGCGACTTGCTCACCAAAGGTTGATGGTATCTCCTGCTCCCCAGCAAGTCTACTTGAAAGGGATAAAGCAGCCAGCACTGTTTGTGAAAGCTGACTTCTGTCAAAAGTGCCCTGGGTCCTCAATGACTCAAACATTGCTCCTTGCCCCAAATAAAAATGTCATTAATGAATAATAGTATTTAACTGGGGTTGTCATTTTTCTTCTATACATCCTCAACAGCCAAAAATAAAACAAAATAAAATAAAATCAGCTCTTCTTGTGCTTTGAATGTCACATTACCAGTAATTTCCTCCTACATCCTCAAATCGGCTACACACTATCTTGCTTTTTAATCCTCTTTGCATAGGCTGACCACTCTGGTCACAACTATGCGCAGATTAAGGCACGGTCATCACATGCCACGTTCCAACTACTGTGCTTAGGAGGAAAGAATAATTATTCACCCACCTGAGTCTGACGGGGCTAGACAACAGCCAGAAGCTCGGTACCCTGATCCCTAGCCTCTTCCCGCTTTATCGTCCCGGCTCGAGACCCGTCCTCCCTGTGAGACACCATCAGGGCTAAATATAGATCTACGCACACTAGCAGTTCCTGACCATTGTCACATGGCGCTGCTGACGAAGGACTCCTTGGAGACGCGTTCACCCAAACATATATACACAAGTATGCGTGCATATATATTCATATGCACCAGACCCCGCGAATTCATCTGCAAAGTGGTACATTTGCATTCAGAAGAGAAAACTGCAGCCTAGATGCTCTTCTGGCGCTGTTTACCACACCGGTCCACCCCCATCTCCCCGCATTATCTATCAGTGGGCTTAGCCACGGTGCTTTGCTTTGCCTGAACTGCATCAATTTGGATGGGGTAAGGTGGCAAGCAATAGTCAAATCTCTCTCTCTCACACACACACAGAGGCGCGCACACCTCTGTTTCCCAAAATCTCTTGTACAGCCCAGAAGTTGTTCTCGGGGCTCTCCAATAAAGAGGCGCCTCCCTCACGCTGTCAGCCCACGAAGCTTCCAGGTACCCTAAAACACGTTAGTATAACCCAGACTAGTGTCCAAGGCAACTCACCTGGGTCCAAAGGCAAACGCAAAACAAAACAAACAAACAAACAAAAAACCAGGCTACTTGTTCAAGTTTGCGTAAGAGTCAGGGAAACACAAGACTTCTGTTTCCCTGTCTGTTCCTACGAGTCAGACCTTAGATTATATGGAATCAGCAACAAAAATAAACAACAGTCCGTACACTCACAAACACCCCAGGAAACTAGCCCAAAAGTATATGGAAACAACCTAGGTGGTGTGCACAGGAAGCTTAGAAGGAAAGCAAAAAAAAAAAAAAAAGGATCGACTCCAACTCAGACAAACCCTCAAGATCTAACAAGATCTCTAAACAGAAGGCCTGGCTGGGCACTGGGGCGAGACGCAGCAATGCGTCCATGGATCCCCGGGTCCCCGGGGCTCAGCTCCGCACCTGTTGGGACCGCGGCAGGGTCCGGCACGAAAGCAGCTGACGCGGGAACTCCTAGGTCCCCGGCTCCGCCGGCGCTCGCTAACTGGGGACCTCGAGCCACCGGGTGCACTGGGCAGCTAGTTGTGTCCGGGAGCAGCATCCACGCAGCCCCGGGGCTCCGTGCAGCCCACTCCCTCCATCCCGCCGCCGGGGCCCGCGGAGCACCTACCCGCACACGGCCCCGGGCCTCCGCCTCCTGGCTGTTGTACCGCGGCGCCCCCAAAGGCGAGCTCAGGACCAGGAAGGACCGAACGCAGAAGAAAGGAAAAACCCGCCGATCCAGTCGGGGTCCTTGTTTATACTGAAACTCCAGCCGCAGTCGCGCACACCCCCTTGCTCCTGAGTGCCCGCCTCCTGCCGCCGCCGGCCACGCCCCCGCCTCTGGCCACGCCCATCCTTGCTGGCCAATCGTGGCCCCGCTCTTCGCCCACGCCGCCCTGCAGCGGGCGCTCGGGGACTTGCCGGACCCCCGCAGGTTGGGACTCCCGTGACGCTGCGGCCGTAGCCGCCTATGCCGCCCACGCCGCCCGCGGAGGCTGGGCTGCTGGCGCAGCGGGTCTCAGCAGCCAGGGCTGGCCCCACTCCGGCGTGCGCTTCCTTCTTCGTGCCGCTGCCCGCGGCTGTTTGTGCAGTCATGTGTCCCCGAGTGTGTATTCATTTGCCTGTGTGCTCTACCTGTAAATACCGGCTCGACTCGTTGTACAGTATCTATTATCATAATTATGAACTGTAGGTTACTGTCTGTGAAACTTTCGGAGCAGATCCGGGAGGAACCACCGAGTATTTGCTGGGTGCTAGGTACGGTGCAAAACGCTGGGGGCGCACTGGTGGCTGCGACCTGCTGGTCCCAGACCTCTGAAGCTTACTGGCTACTACTGGAGGGCAAACCCTAAGTAAACTGCCAGTTACTGAAATTACAGGTGTTAGAGCTTTAGAGAAGGAAAGGAATCTCCTCTAATACGTGAGGCTAGTCGTCAGTGAAGGTTGTGTTATTATTGTAACCACATACTTAAAGCTACCATCAGATACCTGATAACTATTTTAGAAAAAAAAGGGGGGGGTGATTTAAAACTTCCCTTGTAGGCATGATAGAAAGGTAAGGAAAGCAGTAGGAAAAAGAGATCCGTGGGGAGGAAGTTGTATAAGATCTGGAGACTTGGCAGCGCTGTGACCCTGAATAAGAAAAGAAGGATTAGGAGAGCTTCCGTTCATATATAAATACTGTTGGACCATCCAGTGGGGCTATCATTGGCATTATTAGAGCAGGGACACTGTTTGTCCCTGCTCTAAGGTCCCTGTCTCTCTCCTTCCTGGGGTGGAAGGCGCCACCTTGACCTAATGTTTATTGCCTGTCCTCTGGCTGGAGAATCTTTAGCAGGTACCCTCGCCTGCTTCTCTAGCCTATGCTCCGCTTCTATGGACTGGTCTCCCAGGACTAGCAGTTTATTCTCAAAAATCTGAGCCTTTTGTTTAACTCTGGCATCTCTGCACTGTGAAGGGGAATGGATTAGGACAAATGAGCAGGTACTGTGGGCCCTCAGTCGTGGCTGAGCTGCCCACCCTGTGTTTGCTAACAAATAGACCATAGGACACGGGGCAAACCACACTCTTCCTGGTCCTGCAGCAAGACACCAAGAGGGCTGCACCAAACCAGGATTTCTTAATGGTGCCACCAGACACACCCTTTGTAACGACTCTGTACTCTCACAAGCCCAGAAGACTGCTTTTTTACTTTCCAGAGGCTTGCCCGCTAAACAAAAAAATAAAGTTCACTTTATTTATATTCTGAAAATGTAAAGTGGATGCTACTATGATATTGATACAAAGTTTTGTTTTGTTTCTCAAACCACATTCAAGCGCCCTATTCTGTCCAGGTCCTTCTAGCTCTGATGTAAGAGCCATCAAGAGCAGATATGGCTCTGGAGCCAGCATTCAAGCCTGAACCCTGTCTATCACACAGCTACCTCCACAAGGTGCTGTAGGACTCTGGGACCCTGTTTACTCACTAAAACATGGCATCATGAGAATCAAGCAACTTCTTGAAGGAGTACTGAGACTTAAAGAGATAGGACATGAAAGGGGCTTAAGATACTGTGTCCCAGAGACATCTTTCTTGATCTCTTTTAAAATTAGGATCCCCTCCACTTTGGATAGCCCTCCTCCTTCTCTTGTTTTTTGCATATGTCTTGCCACCATACCATTTGACATGCTGCATTTTGCTTATTACTGAGTCTCTCCTCTCACCTGATAAAATGTGAGCTCCATGGGAGCAGAGCTGGGCGTTTATCTGCCCTGTTTCTACCGTAAGCAAACTGACCAACACATAAGCCCTTGGTAAGTGTGTACTGGCTTAATAAACGGATGGATGGATGGATGGATGGATGGATGGATGGATGGATGGACAAACAGCTCAAAACACAGTATGTAATTTTATTTCAACTATGTCTTCCATTTTCTATACCTCATAGTTTCCTCCTGATCTTTCGACTCCATTGGATCAATTTGTGTCCTCATGAAAGATATTGGAGGGCCAGTGAGATGACCCGGCAGGTAAAGGTGTTTGCTACCAAACCTGACCACATGATTTGAATTTGATCCCCGGGAGTCACGTGGTGAAAAGAGAGAACTGAATCCTTCAACTTCACATACACACACAGCTGATTAATATAACAAAACTGTAAATATTAGTAAACTCAATAATAGTAGTCAACCTGATTCAAATAAAGCCCTGCAGAGTAGAAACTCATCATAGCACTAAAGGATGGTGGGCTGTGTTACATTCCCACTCCACTGAGACTGTGTTGGGAAGGTTGCTTTTCCTACGCCTCCTGCACTTCAGGTACACAAAAGAAGTGCAAGTATCGTCACGAACAGTACAAGTCCAACTTCCTTTCTTTTTGCCACTTTCATTTCCAAAGAAAAATCCCAACTTACATCATACTGTATTCAGTATAGTTTTCAACCCACCTTTTGGGAATGATGATGTTATTGCTGTATGAATCACGTGAGAACATAGACTGAATTGTCATTGTGCAATCTTTTTCATTCTGTTTTCTCCATTTCGGCTCACCTTCTATTTTTTTAATAATTCATTTCATTTTGCTTGTTACTAGAGGATGTGTGCGTATGTGTGTGAGAGCCAGTATGTGTATGCCACAGCATGGCTGTGGAGGCCTGAGGACAACTTTTGGAAGTTTTTCCATTCTGGATTGCAGGGATGGGTCTCAAGTGTCAGGTTTCATAGCAAATGGTTTTTTTTTTTTTTGAGGGGGGGGAGGTGGTTTTTGTTTTGTTTGGGTTGGTTTGGTTTTTGTTTTGTTTTTTGAGACAGGGTTTCTCTGTAGCTTTGAGCCTGTCCTGGTACTAGCTCTTGTAGATTAGGCTGGCCTCGAACTCACAGAGATCCATTTGCCTCTGCCTCCCAAGTGCTGGCAATAAAGGTGTGCGCCACGGCCACCCGGCCTCATAGCAAGTGCTTTTACCTGCTGACCATAGGTGTAAGAATTGTGTTGCATACAATCCAGCTGAGGCTGGGGACCCTCATGATCACTTGCTCCTCCATTTTGATTAGTTGAGTAGCATTCATTTACTATAAAAAAGAAGTTTCTCTGATGAGGGGTGAGAACTTGTCCTTATCTATAGGTGTAAGATAAGTATTTAGCATACAGTTGGAAGCAATATTAATTTAGCAAAGTGATTAAATGAAATCTCCTCTAAAGTCTATGACCTCTGCAGACATGGGTTCATGGCTAGGTTTATAGCACCAGGCCTAAGTCCCTTCCTATTGAGAAGCCCTTAAGTCCCATTAAGCAGCTGCTGGTTATGCTCATATCTTAAGTGCCACCATTGCAGAGCTGGGGCTACCTTCACTGTGGCTCAGAGACTTTACGAATGGGTAGCGTTGTAAACAACGCTTTCCCCCTGGAAGCTCTTACAGCACCTTCTGATACAATGAGTTGTTAGAGATCTTTAAGGGCTTTATGAAACTGTCATGTAAATCCTCAGAATGTGTCTATTCTACCGTCACTAACAAGTGTTCTCTTGGTCACTCTGGAATGTGGACCCAGGCCTTTGAAGGTGTGAAACCCGAGCTCCAGTTTGTAAATGCATAGAAACAAAGGCGTGGGCCACATTGCTAGTCCCCAGGTAGCCTGGATATTGCCTGTTCTTCCAGCTTTCAAACCAAGAAGGGTAAACCCACTCTTGGGAAGGACGGTTTACAATGCCCGTCTTATACGATGACGAAAGATGATGAGAATTTTGTACAGCAAAGCCAGGAAGAACGAGCACAGAAAGTGCTGACAAACTGCATCTAATCATCTCTATTATTACTTTGCAGCTTGTTAACCTGTCGTATATTCAAAGTGGCTTCTCGGTGACAGGCAAAAGTGATAGTTTTTCTTCAACAGGTTAAAAAGTAAGAAGGAACAAAACCCTCTGATACCTAAAGTATTTAACAGATGAACCACTCCCTATTAAAGAAAGGAAAGTCCTTTCTATTTCACAACTAATAGATTTTAAAGAAAGGAAGAGAATGTGACACCCACCCCTACAGACCCTAGGAGGAAACCCTGCAGTTGTGTGGCCAAGACAGTGGAGAACACAAGGCCCACCTCCCGGGGCCTCCGCCTTTGAACTCCCAATCTCATTGGGTTGCAATGGAAAGATGAGTTCCTGTGCCAAGGCCTTAGGATAATGAGAGCACTTGGTTCCAGACCTTAGAAAAAAATCCCTTATTTCCTTCCTTGATTTTTCGTGTTGCTTTCCATCACTTCCCTTTCCTTATGGTCTGAGGACCTACAGCAGAAGGGGAAGAAGGCTGCTTGGCGTGCTTTGGTTTCCTGCCCTCTTCCTGCTTTGACCTAAGGAAAGCCTGTCTGTGACCAATCTATCTTAGAAGATGGTCATGTTCGAATTCCATGGAAATATAAAGGTGGGGGGTGGGCTCCAAACATTCACATCCCTGGACCATGGTAAGAAGGACACGGAAGGACAGATCTGAAATTGTATTTATTTATGATCCTGACTCCTTGCCCAGTGCCATCAATTCTTTGATGACTGTGAGGTAACTCTTGCTGCTTTGGGGAAATTTCTATGATGAGACAAATGACCTTGGAATGAATATTTCAAACATTATCAACATGAGTCAGTTTATAAAACTCTTTCCCACCTATTAATTGTTTTAGGGAGAATACTGACCGAGACTGTGGGAGTCTCAGCTCAGCAGCAGCCGTGATTTAAGATACACAGCTTCATTTTCTGAGATCAGTGAGAAGATTCTATTGAGCCTGCTAAGACTTCACGCCTAAGTGGGAGGACTTGAATACGGAAGACAACTTCCGAAGGCTCTTTCACATATCCTCACTCTTGCTGCCATCACGGCTATTCTTTAGCTCACAGACCCGAAAGTTCCTCCAAAAGTGTAACAGCTGCATGGGAAATTCCACCGTACATATGATAGTTTCTCAGTTCCTTTAAGGATGTGTGAAAACTCTAAAAATTACTGAAGACAATAACCGCCCAAAGGCAATACTACTGCTTTTCCTTTAATGAGCATTGTTATTTTACTTACCTACCAGTTCAAATTTATTCTTAGAAAGAAGTTATGTGTGACACAGACAATGTCTCTCCTTAGCCTAACTACTGACAACGGATAGCTAATATAATGTGACCTGATCACAAGGTCATGGAGCAATGCATCTCTGTTGATAATGTAATGTACCACAGCATGCTTTTCTGCACTGACAAAGAAACACCTAATAAATATGGGCCATTTGATTAAAGTAATCACCACTTTGAACAGGAGTGTAACTGTGCTTGAATTTGTATAGCTATTCTTCACCGTATAAAGTGTTATGGTGAAAAGCAGGTGTATTTCCTTATTTGTGATTTCTATGTTGCCAATATCTGTCTGTTTTCTTCTGAATGAGTTGATTTTAAAATGAATTAAGAATAAGATAGTTTTCTGCTGTTTTATTTTGAGACAGGGCCTCATGTGTCCTGGACTGCATCAAATACTCTACTTGGCCAAGCATGACAAGAGAGTTTTATACTTGAGATACTTACAGCCTTTTATATTAAGCTTTCTTATTTTTCTAGACAGTCCCTTCAGTTCTAACCAATTATCACTCTATGTCCTAGAACACTGAGTAAGAAGGAAGAAGGGAGAAAATGAATAATAGAATAAGACAATTTTAGAGCTGGAAGGAATATTAATTATCATCTCTTCTAATCTTTCCTATCCTCATGCCACCAATCAAAGCATTTCTGAGATGAAGAAGTTGAGTCCCAGAGAGAATAAATGATAATGGCAAAGGTACACTTGTCCAAGCCCCAGAAATAACTCAGGACTTCAAACAGTACCTGATTTGACTTGCTAATTATTGTCCCTGCAGGGGCAGCTCTGTAGGCTACCTTTACATTATACAGGGAAAATTTGTTATGAAACACTGAGAATAGATGTCTACACAAAGGACTCCTGTTGACATGACAACGTAGAATTCTCTAGACTCTGCTGACACAGTGAAATTCTCTAAATGTTACTAATCCTGCTCAATTATGATCTTACTTAATGTTTAAGGCAATGAAAGAATAAACACTTTAATATCTTTACCCGTAAAGTAATTGTTTTCTGGTCACTCTATTAGTCAGACCTCACAAAATTATGGTGGTCAAAGGGCTTCCTCAACTAGCATCTGCTGTTGTTATCATGAAAACTCATACCTGAGGATTCATCTCTCTCATAGAGTCAGGCAACCAATCAGAAGATTATGTCATCTTTTAAATCAATTAGACCAGTGGCTCTCAACTTGGAGGTCAAACAACCCTTTCACAGGGGTCGCATATCAAATATTTACATTATGATTCATAACAGTAGCAAAATTACAGTTATGAAATAGCAACAAAAATTATTTTATGATTGGGGTCTCCAAAATGTGAGGAACCTTATTAAAGGGTCGCAGCAGTAGCAAGGTTGAGAGCCCCTAAATTAGGCAATTTGTCTAAAGCAATGACTTCTGGCTGATTCTGTAAAGTTAAATCAGTGACAATACCCAAATATTCATTTTGATTTGTAGATGAACATTATTTCAGCAGTAGAACCAGTATTCCAACACAATATATCTAGATGCTGTTATGCATGGAAAAGCACAGTGTTAAATGTATTTCACACACACTCACACACGCACACTCACAAACATTCACTCAGACGCACACACACACACTCACACGAAGTGATCCTAGCAGTCCAGTTTTTCTCCCGATGGCTGAGAAAATCTGTCTCTGGGACCAGTTGAGTCTGGGCATGGTGGGCCAATGAGGCTCTAACTTAATCTGTAGAATTCAGTTCTTCTCAGAAGACTTAGCAGAGTTGACAGTGTGCTGATAATGATCATTTGTGTGCCAGTAAATAGATACTTTACATTTTTATTTTGTGAAGTCCTTAAAAAAATGGAAGAATTTATAATCAAAATTGGATTTTTTTCCATAGAGCTATACTACATAAACTTAAAATTCTATATTTACTTAAACACAATATATACTGATGAAGTTAAAAACGTCTGTTAACTTTCTCTTCTTATGGATTGATCACATTTATAAAGTTGAAGTACCTATCAGTAGTCCGGGTAATTGCTTCGGATGCCACTGTGTAAAATGATAACGTAGGTGATGTAAGTTTATTAAAGAATATGACGGCCCTCACTTGTTTATCATATTAGCCGCCTCTCGTGTTGTGATGTGACTGTGTGGGGCCCACTCTGTGACGGGCACGGTGACACATGGCTAGCACACGAATGAGCTTGGCTTCTTGACTGAAATCTGCTTGAAAGTCAAATCTCCCACATAACACCATTAGCATATGATTAATGTTTCCAAGGCCTGGAATTAACTGGTGATAATTTTAGAATCTACAATTACCCACACAATTGTCTCTAATTAGCTGTCTCTGAAAGAGTGGTCAAGAATGAGGAGGAAAATGGAGGCTGAGTGGGGCTCTGTCTCCCTAAGGCTTGCGCGGTGCCTCTACTCGAGATCCGTTGCAAGAGCGAAGGAGAGGGCTGGGGTGGGAGAGGGGCTGGGAGAACATGGCTGTGGACGGAAGCAGAGCTTGAGAAGAGTTAGAAGGAAAGAAAAGACAGGTTATCTGAGCCGGACCATGGCTCAGTGATTTAAGAGATCACCTAAGCATTAAAGGAACTAAATCTGAGGAAGCCCAGGCCTTCTCTACAGAGGTACAAACTCAATACCTCTCACAGCAAGAAATGCATGGCGAAGGACAAAACAAAATGTCCCAGTCTAGACAAAAGCCCCACAGAAAAAGAAAATATTTGCCTTATGTTCTGTTTGTTGTTTTATTAAAAACTCACAACAAACTCCTTTCCTAAATACCCCAGTTGAAAAGTCAAACACCAGCTGTTACAAGTCATAAGCCCAAACTTTCTTGATGTCCAAAATACTAATAAGTGCCGTTTTCCTCCAAAATAGTTGAACTAGAACATAGTGTTTTAAAAACATCTCTAAATAGATGTTTGGTTAGCCCTAGCCCCTCTCACTTTAAAGTTAGTCATAACCTTTTGATTCAGAGTACACAACAAAATGAAAATGAACATGAATTTTGTTCTTTCTCTTGATGAGACAAAACAACTGTCAAAGCCAGCCTGTAAAAACTGTCACAGTGCAGCAAACTTAAGGGAAAAGACCTAACAGGCAAGGGGCCCGCGGAGCTCGATGAACGTTTCAGGACAGTTCTCACCCTCTGTGTGTGTGGGCGTGTTTCTCTCTGCCCCTCCCCCAGCCTCTCTATCTATCTGTCTCCCACTCGCCAGCCCCCCACACCCTTTCTGTGGAAGCAGGCTACAAAGATGGGTAGGCAGATAAAGTGCTTGTCTCATAAGTACCAGGACCTGAGTTTGAATCCCCAGAACCCTTGTATCGCCTGACATGGTAACTTACATCTGTAACTTCACTGCTCCAATGGAGAGATGGTGAGTGGGTCTCAGGCCAGCTGACGTAGTGTACTCAGGAGCAAACAAGAGACCCTGTGTCAAACAAGGTAAGGACCTACTCCTGAGATTGTGTACCTTGGCACCTCTCTCTCTCTCTCTCTCTCTCTCTCTCTCTCTCACACACACACACACACACACACACACACACACACACACACGATCTGAAAGCCACAAAAATGATGAAACCATTTTCATCCCAAATTGAGGAGCTGTCACCCATGTTGCAAGGAAGGGGAAGTGTCTGGCCTGCTAAGCAGAAATGCTCTGAGGGATAAAATAACATGGCAGGGGTCATTCGCACAGAGGGTAGCAAGACTTGTTCTGGAGAGCTCTGGCAGGAAGCAGTACAAACCAGGAGAACTGGTGAGCAAACGAAGAAGACAGCGCTGTCTCACCTGGAGAGCCTTTGGCAGTATTTCAAAAGGACCTTGTCCAGATTCGAACAAAACACAAGCAACCGGCTCAGAGAAGCTATTGTTTCAGATTCTCAGAGTTCTACATGAAGTTAAAGATGGCAGCTTCCTGTGAAGACTAGGTTTTTGTTTGTTTGTTTGTTTTCTTTGCTTGCATTTTATTTTGAGACAGGTTTCATGTCGCCCTGGCTGGCTGTGAATTCACTACATAGCCTGACGATAAACATCTGATCCTCCTGCCTCCACCTCCCTAGTGCCAGGACTGCAGGTGTGTGCTACCATGCCCAGTTTATACAGCCCAAGGTTTTAAACGGGCTAGGTAAACACTCTGCCAACTGAGCTGCACACATCCCCACCCAAAAACTGCATCCATAGTTGTCAGGCTGAGAATATGTGATCTGCAATAACCGAGTGGCTTGACAAGGCCCAGGAGTCACAGACTTGCTCCAGCACCACTGGTGTCAGAGAGAAAGGGCACCCACCACTTTGTTCAGGGCCCATTTCTGCATCGTGACACTGATGTTCACGATACTCTGATCTGTTCCCAGGAATACGCTTTCCCTTTTCCTTCAGGCCCCGGCAGTGCAAAACAGCAAAAAGCAAAAACAAAACTATAGCTCTCACCTCAGAGGGTTTGATCATTTTCTTTGAGCCAAATATAAGCAACAACGATCCAGGAATGTAAATTTAGGTAAATATAAACATGGTGTTTCAATGTGCTAACAGTTCAGAAGAGTTTTTATAGTATCCGAACAAAGTAAATCTTAAATCAAAACATCTTTTAAAGACATTGGGGCATAGACATGGTGCCATAGGCCTTAGTGCTATCTGATGACACTCTTAGCTTTGGGTTGCTGAAACCCAAAACGATTTACCTAAGAGTTGCAAGATGTCAAACACGGAGATCGGCAACAAGCAGCCACGTAGGAGCTAAAATAACCCCAGGTAACTTGGCTGTGGATCTGCAGTATTCCTAACCTCCACATTATTGACACTCTAGTCAGTTGACTAGCCTTGTGGAATGCTTGACAGAGGTGAGGCATTTTTCTGGATGTTAATGTAATAGCTCACATCTACATGACCGTCAGTGACTAGAACGCAGTGCACCTACCAAGGCACAGTAACATCCCTGATTTAGTCCAATTAAAACAGACTTAAGATTCAATTTCTGTGACAGACAGCATTTTGTGACATTAACCCTTTATTCAATGTATCTGCATGCCACTCAGGTAACCAACTGTCCTGCTTGGCCTGGGACCAGCCAGGTTTAATACTGAATTCCATATCTTAGAAAAACAAAACCAAACCACTTTTTCTTCATTTTGTGTATGGAGTAGAGGAACCCATGTGACTTGGTGCTCATGTGACATCATTTGTCGGACTTGGTTGTTTCCTCCCACCTTCTGAGCTCTAGGGATCAACCTGGGTTTGCCAGGCTTGAGGCCTGAAACATCTCACCGGCACTAATCCCAAATGATTTAAAGCAAATCTTTAGAAAAAAAAATATTCAGGAATGGGTTCAACAGGGGGTGGTTGATCACCTAAATTCCAGACATTTTTAAAAACTTTCTGCAGGCCAGGCCCTGGAGAAGGCATTAACCAAAACCATTGAGGAGAAAGCAGAGAAGGTGGATGCCATCATGAAATGGCCACCCCAGAAGGCGGTGGGTCTTTTCTAATAAATCTCCTTAAAGAGATGCCCATGCCTGAGACAGAGATGGGCTTTTCATGGGGACCCACTTGGAGAAGGCTGGGAGTAAAGGCTCCTTGTCTTTCAGACCTGAAGGATGAGAAGGTGTTAGCAGTGGATTTTGTCAGGGGAGGGCTATTCCACTTCGTTTTTAAGTATGAAAAGCACTTCAGGATCTCTGGAGGATATTAATGCTCTCTCTAAAATTATATGTCTATTTTTGTATCTGCTATTAGAGTGAGACTGAGCAAAAGTAGAAATGTAGCCCTGTTGGCAGACTGCTTGCCCAGCATGGAGAAAGCACTTGATTTTTATCCCGGGGACTCACAAACTGGAACACAGGAGGATCAGAAGTTCAAGGACATACTCATGCACAGAGAAAACAACTCAAGACCAGCCTGATATAGAGAAAGGGGGAGAGTAAAAAGAAGGAGGAGGAGGGAGAGGAGGGAGGGAGAAAGAGAGAGGGCTAAAGAGAGAGAATTCCAATAGAATAATTAGAAAAGGCACAAGCTAACAACGGCCTTGTCTGCACCCTGCTCTGATAACGAAACAATACTTGGCATACAGCAGGTGCCCAATGCTAAATTAGTAAATATGTGCGTGAAAACATTACTGTTTTTTTTTTTATGTATTATGTTCAGGCCCTCAATCCACTCTCCCTGAATCCTTCCCTCCCTTCTCCCCAGCCTATCCATAGCCTGATGTAATTATAGATCAAATAGACCCTGGCTCAGCTGTAGGCTTCAGGCTAGCGGTACCCTGAGCCAGACTATACCTGCTGGTTCAAAGGGAGACTTTGTAAGCCTCTGCCTTTGCTCAGTGCCCACATGGGAAGCACGTGGAAAGCGCTCTGCTACCTGAGCTGAGGTGAGATCTGTTTCTGTTTTAAGCCCTGTGTGTCATGATCTGACTCTAAGGCAGAAAGACCAATGCTAAGGCCCAGAGATGCTGCAGGGCTGGCAGTTTCACTGCATTAGGGACTTTCTCCCTTCCTCCTGTCACTACTTCCTATCACTTTCTCCCTGCTGGCCACGCCCCCTTTCTTTGGTCAACTGAGCTTGAAAGCTCAGGGCCCTCCTGACCCTCAATGCCTACCTTAGGATGGAGGCTCTGGCCTCTGTGTTTCACTCAGGAGGGCCTCCCTCTTTCCCTTGTCTATTGTGGCCCCACTGCATTGTGAGATGAGAGAACTGTCAACCCCTTCAGGTCTCCCCACCAACAGACACACACAGTTTACTTCAAGGTCAGAGTCTCGCACACCTCGTGGGATCAGAAAAGAAGTTGTTCCTTTGCTTTCAATGGACAAAGGTTTGCTATGTTTAACAATCTGAATCCTCAGGTTTATTATTTACACTTTTCTATACGTAATAGCCCAAATGGTGGATTACTTACCTGAGCAGGAAAGAAGCAGCCTACACTTTCCTCTCCCTGTGGCTTTCTTCATACACAGGATGAACCTTCAGAGTCCTCAGATGGGTTATTAATAGCTGCTATTTCTTTTACTTTTAGTACATTTAGTTTTCATTTATGTGTATGCGTGGGCAGGTACCCTCAGGTAACAAAGGAGAGTGTCAGATCGCTGGAGCTGGAGTCACAGGCAATTGGGAGCCACCTTGTGGGTGCTGGAAACTGGACTCAGGTCCTCTGTGAGAGCAACCAGTAGTGTTAACTGCCAGGCCATCTCTCCAGCCCTTTACCTGGCTTTGGAAATCTACTGACAGCACGTTAATCTTCAGTTCCTACATAAAATCTTTAAATAGCTCGCACAGACTAATAAATCACAATGGTTAATACTAACAACTTTCTGTACATTAGTTGTACAATATTAGTAGATTTTAGGGATTTGATGTTGTAATGCCTGGTGCCAAGTTGACAGCCATGGGCATGCTTGCAGGACCCAACAATGGAATCACTTTAACTTAAGGGTTTTTTGTTTTTGTTTTTGTTTGTTTTGGTATAAACTAGGGTCCTTTGGGGACATTCAAGTTAAATGCAAAGAAAGGTAGGGGACACAGCTAACATTTATGATCATTTTTGTTCCATGGTCTCCTGATAAATATTCTCAATCTTATAAAAATCATATACATGCTTCACATTATCTCTACCATCACTGAAGTGGAAACTGAAGATGAACAGTTTTACTTATGGACCCAACGGACCTTACTCCAGAGAGCACGCATTTTGTATCTCAAGCAGCACTTGTAAAACAGACACATAAACAATGGCCCGCTTTCAAATAAGTGCTGCAACTCAAGGGAAACAGAAAACTATGTCCTTTCCATTCCTTCACAAGTGGTTATGAAGTCTGGGGCAGACAACGTTGCACAATGATCGAGATCACCAACCGTGGAAAGAGGAAGAGCCTGCATAAAACCCCAGCGCAGAGAGGACTCTCAGCTACACTGAGCCGCATGTCTAAGACCAGCCCCCCCTCCCCCCCGAGCTGCCACGTCTAAGACTAAACTAATGCTTGTTTTGTAAGTGAAGTTAAATGATGCATCCAGTCATGGGCACAAACTCTGGAAAGTAGAACTCAATAAATAGTAGCTAATTAAATATAATTACCAAACCTATCCAGCAGTCTTTTCCATGCCTCATACCTTAGTCTCTCCCTGATTCCTTTAAAAGTCAGGTGATCCCAGCACTCCAGAGGCAGGAACAGGAATATTCCAGGGAGTTCAAGGCTAACCTTGGTTACATAAAGAGTTCAAGGCCACACTAAGCAACTGAGACTATTTCAAAAAGCTACACACACACACACACCCATCTCCTTTTAAATGTGTGACTAGCCAGGCATGATGATGCCCACTTGTAACCTCAGCATTTGGGAGGCTGAGGCACTAAGGCAATAGATCATTATGAGTTCAAGCCTGCCTGGGCTATACAATAGGCTCCTATCGAAAACCAAAACAAAACAGAAAAGAGAAGAAAAGAAGAAAGAAGTGTGACTGTGGATCTTCTTATTCTGTATAACTTCATTTTGTGTTGTCGAAGAACTATTTAAATATTTGAGTATTATAAATACCCCTAAAATACATTTGTTTGTATCATCTCCTAAAATAAGGATTTTATTGTATATAGTACAATACAGTACATTACAGTATCCCTGAAGAATATCCAACAATATCCCTATCATCTAATTTCTACTACATATTTAGATTTCCTAAATGAGTCTCAAAATTATCCCCAAGAATATTTTAATCCTTTTTAAGAAACTAGACAATTTGTCCTAGAGAAAGCACCATTTTCTGTATTTGCCTGATATTTGTCTGTAAGTGATTTTTAATTGTTCATCTAACCTCTATATTCCCTATATATCTGAATGTCAACCTTTGGTTTTATTGCTTTTAACTTGAACATCATGGTGAGGATGCTTCTTTAAAGTCAATATTACGTAGTAGTTCATACTAGACCTTATCAAACTTTCCATGACCACTTCCTCTTCCAAACATGCTGTGGCTTCCTGGCTTTCTTTAAGGTATGACCAGACCAGTGGTTTTCAATCGTGGCTTCACTTAGAGCCCTCTACAGAGTTTTGAAAAAATATTTGTGCCTGAATAACACCTCTGGACTTGAACAAAGGGATAATGTATCTTCCCAGGGCATTCTCATGTGTGACTCAAGACTCCACAAAGTCAATGGTCTGTTTTTCTTATTTACTAGCACTCATTCTTAGTGTTAAGCAGAAAGCCTGACTCATAACTACTTCTTAGCAAGACGTGAATTTCAGCACATAGATGGCTTCAGCTTTCGTCCGTGTTCTGACTTTTTCTTTTGACCAAATGTAATGCTGTGAAGCTAATGGGCTTGAGGGGGAGAAACCTGGGATCTGCCTCAGTTGTTACTGTTCACCCCAAACATACTAACAAAATTCCAACCATCAGGGAGAAAGCTGCTAGGACTCTGAAAGTGTCCAGACTCAACTTGAACCAAGTCTTACAAGAGAATAAACAACTGTCTGACTTGTCAGTGCTTGCCACAAACAGAAATCAATTCAAATAAGATAGGGGTGGCCATCCTCCCCTAAAGAAACCTGTGTCAGGATTAATTCAGGAAGCAGCTAACACACTTGCTTACAACCCAAACTAAGTGAAAGCCAACAATAGCCCAACAGGAAGTCCGTGAAACACTAAAACTACCCTTTGTTTCTAAATGACTCACACAGAACGAAAAACGCTCACTCTTGTTCATAATAGAGAAATAGTAAATTCAAAACATACTTTTTACTCCTGAGATTGGCAACATCTACTCTACCGCGAAAGGTTGTGAAGGGTGTTTCCCCCCGCCCCTTTTTTCTGTTTTCCTTGTTTGGTTTTTCAGACAGGATCTAACAATGAAGTTCAAGATGTTCTGGAACTTACTTTGTAGATCAGGTGACCTGAAACTCTTGACCCTCCTGCCTCAGCCTCCTGGCACTGAAACTACCAGTGTCCGGTCCCACGCCTGACGGAGGCACATATCTGATAAGAAATTCCAAGGAACAAGATCCCCCAGATTTGCTCCTCTTGACTGATGAAATAACATTTGGACAAACTTACCCATTCTCTAAGGAAAAAAAGATAAATGTCATTAGCATAGAACTGGCCGGAACCCTCTGAGATGCTCATAGCAATAGGCACCTTTTGGGTATGATGGAGACTCAGCATAAGACATTGGGGATGGTCTTCCATAATAGCCACGAGAAAAAAGAACAGGAAGGAACAAGTGTCTGCACTGGATTTTTCTATACATAAAAAGCCCCTTGGGTAGGTAAACAAGGAACTGGTAAGTGGCTGTCTGGAGGAGTAAGGCTGTGAGAGGAAGAGAAACAGAGGGGAAATTTTCACAGGGTACCTTTTCACAGCTTATCCTGTTTGAACTGTGTAAATATAACACAGATTCAAATTTTCAAGTTTTTTTAGTATTATTGGATATTCTTGGAAACATATTTTTTTAAATAAAATGTATTCCAGATATTCTTACTTCCCTTATTCCTGTTGGAGGATCCTAGAAATTGCTTATATCCCTCTCTGGTTTCACTAAAAATGAAAGTGAAACTTTCCATATTTCTCATTCCCAGAACTAAAAATGGCTCAGAAGAAACGTCTCATGATCTGTTCCAGCCTTGAGTTGGGTTCTTCTGCTTCATCTAACATTTCACTGTTTATACATGCATGGAGCTCAATGTCGCTGACCCTAGAGATCAACTCACAAGGAAGCGATGGTGTCAACGTGAAGAGAATTTCTTTATCTTCTGAAGCATCGTTTAGGCTCCACAAGAGACTAGGTGGGGAGAGAAATTCTTTGTAAGAAAAAAAGGATTCTTCCCAGATAAACCAATAAAATCAAAAGAAATTATGACTGACACCTTGGCCGCTCAGCACCTACTACTCTGTTAGGACTTATCTTCTGTATGTATAATCTAACAAAAAAGAATGGGGCTTTCACGGTAACCATTGCCATCACCAAGTGCAATACATACAAGTGTATCTTAGGAGTCTGGCAGATTGCAGATTGTCTATCCTCCCTGCATCTTCACTCAGGTCCTTAACTGGAAAAGGAGGGATGGTACCTAATCTGAATGCATCATATTTCTCATATGGTGACCAATAGCAATGACTGTGGCAGATTTTTGAAAGTGTGCCTTGAAAATAGTTCTAATACTACTGTAGTTACAGCAAAGGCATCGATCACCAGACAGGTGGAGGAAGAACACAGTCCTGGGAAATGAAGGAAGGAAACTTAAAAGGTCAAAACCAAACAGACCTTAACAAAAAACAAAATGAGTCAGAAGCACAAGTGAAGACAAATTCCCATCCAGATGGTTTAGTGAGCTGCCTCCTTGCCCTGTCCCTTTGCTTCCATTATCTAAGCTGAGAGAATTCATGGGAAGTGTGAGGAAAGAGAAGGGAGAGTCGCTAAGGACGCTGTCCCCAGAGGGATGGAAAAACACTGGAGTAGAGAGAAGGCACAAAGGACAGTGGCATGTTAGGTTGGTCCTGGCCTGACCAGGACAGCATACGGAGCAGCGGCATGGAGGGAGTAGTGCTGCAGTAAGCTAGCACTAAGTGTCTGTGATCTACCAGGGTTGTTAGACACTCGTGTCTATCTCATTTAACCGTCACAGATGGGATTAATGTTGCCTCCATTTTCTACTTAAGGAAACAAGACAAGTGAAGGCTAATCGTCTCCAGAGCCTTGATGATCCCTGAGACGATGCGAACCTGCTTGACCACTCCGTCTCGTACCACAGTCATTGATAAAGGTTGCAGACGATGTGGCCCAACGGAAAGAGAATTTAAAAATAGTTAAGGGGCAATTAAAAATGCATGTTTGAAGTTTAAAAACTAATTCGTTGTCGATAGTTTTCTTTTTGAAACATTGAGGGTAAAAAAAAAAAAAAAGTACAGCTATCAAGATGGACTGATGCGAAGGGTTTTCTTTCTCGGAGACGGCCTACAGGAGGTCTACTTTGTGATGGACCTGCAGGATGCTCCTATCAGAAGGACCAGAACAGGGCTTGGGGTTGCTTCATAAGCACTGCCACATAGCAACATAGCAGCGTGTGGGTGAGATGAGCAAGGAGCATCTATTTCTCCGCACTGAGACTGTTTCTGCAGGATGATGAGGTCCAACAGAAGTCTAAGTTTTGTGCAGCGTTCTGAGAGAAGAGATGAGCACGCTGTTAATCCTCCCAGCGGTCTGAGGTGAAGTTAACTCCATCTCGAAAACAAAGAGATTGAGACGCGGAGAAGTTAAGTAACATATTCAAACAGCTAAAAGTGATGTGGCTGGGATTCAGACTCAGGCAGCTTGGGTGGACCGTCTCTACGCTGCCCTTCTCAGCTCCTCTCACCTAGGGCTCAACTTCAAAAGCAATTTTGCTGCCTAACTTAAAACTCTGAAATTCCAGAGTTAAAGAGAAAAGCGTTTATCTATCTATTTATTAAGTCATTCCATTACTCATGCATCTATTATGGATTATACTCCTGTTATGTAACAGTCTTAATATTAGCAAAAATAGACATGATTTCTGGGATTCTTATATTTAGATCCTATGGGAGTGACATACTTACGCTATTACACAAGTAAACATAAAATCATTCATGCTCATAAGCACTTGAAGAAAAGATATAGGATGTTACAATAGGGGAGAGGGGTGGAGTGATGGCTCAGAGGTCAAGAACACTGGTTGATGAAGGCCAAGGTTTAATTCTCAGCACCTATATGATGGCTCACAACCATCTGTGACTCCAAAGGATCAGGTACCCTTTTCATGTGGGAACCAGGTATACAAGTGGTGCACAAACACACAAGCAGGCAAAAGACCCATACACATAAAATAAAAACTGACTACAACAGAAGATAATAAAGGCATTTAAATAGTTACATGACCCAGTAGAGAGCAGTAAATCCCGAAGTGACCTTTGACCTGGGATTACTCATCTAGGCTCCTCTTAAATTCTTTAGTATTTCAAAATCTCAATTTCCCACCAGAAAAATCAGGTTAGAGGACTGAGTCCGAGTCACCATGAAGATAACAGATGCTAGAAGGCATTCCAGGGTTCCAGCACCAGAGATGACAGATGACTGCTGCTGTTTTCCCCATTGCTGTGGCCTGTGTCCAGCAGAAAACTGGGTAAAAGATTTAGAATGACAACAGTCAGACATTAGGAATGGAGCAAGTAAGGGAAGTCTTTCAGAAATACTGCAGATTTTACTGCTATGAAAAGTATGCTGATTCGATAGATTTATCCTTTTAATGGAGTTATTCAGTAAAAGAATCACATATCACAAGTAAACAATCTGGAAATAATTACCTATCGGGAATCTAATGCCTTGTTAACATTTTCCTGACATCTCCCAGACTCTGTCATGGTATTGCCCTCTGTTGCATGGTCTTCTTGTTCTTTTTAGCATTTCTCCCAGCACAGATCCTAGACTGCATCACCTTCTACCCAGACTTTAATACCAAAGTACAGTGGACGAAGACCAGTGAAGCGGACTGTCCCTGGGTGTTCAAGGGCAGTGCAGGAGCCATAAGAGACTCTTAGCTAGAGGGAAAAAGATACTGCAAAGCCAATTTCAGGGTTTTAACTTGATGGCTTGCAGCTTCAGATTAGAGAGAAAGAGGAGGCAGGCAGCCTGGTGAGTCTGCCCATACAGAAACAGACTCTTTCCTGAACGGTGAGGGTCTCAGGAGGCATCTGTCTGGGAGGGTTCCATCCTGCCGTATTTTCTTGGCAGAAGTGTGCTTACGTGCCCTTCAGGAGAGCACTTCAAAGCTTGGAAGGCTACTTCAAAAGCTCCCCGCAGGCTCCATCCATGACTGGAGCTAACCCGATTGAGGGCTGAGCTCTGGCAACCTTGACTAGGCGGGCAGACCAGCAGCTAGGCCATACACACATGCATATCTGGAGCACCAGCTCTGCCCCTTCGCCTTCTAGGAGAGGAGGAGGGTGGGGCTATGTAGTGGGAGGCCCCGTGAAATCTGGGAAGGAGCCTCTTTGTCTAGGTTAAGTATAGACTTTAGCTATACTCTTCATTTAACCTCCAGGTTTGTTTCCACAGTACCAGGCAAGGCCAGCAGCATCTTCCAGGAATTTTGTGAACAACTGTCGTACCTCCTGCTGCTATGCCTGGGCACCTCTAGCCCTTTACTTTCACTAGTTTGAAAAAAAAAAATGTGTCCAACTTCCTCTGCCTGATTCCCTCTAGGAGAAATTCTAAAATATGAGCGGGAGATTACGTGCGAGCTAAAGGTGTGGGACACTGAGTGCAGACAGCTTCTGGAAGCCAGTGGTAACCACAGATGTGCCACCATGTTCCCCCCAAATGCAGTGGCTTTGTTGGTAGTGGAGGTAGCCGTGTGTTGGTGGAGGTTGCTTGTTCATTTCCCAGCCGCCCAGACCCCAAATAATCACTCAAAAACTATATTAATTACAACACTGCTTGGCCTATTAGCTTATGCATATTTCTAGCTAATTCTTACATCTTAAATTAACCCATTTCTATTAATCTGTGTATTGTCACGTGGTTGTGGCCTAAGGTTCCTTTGGGCGTCCGGCATCTGTCTCCTGTGGCAGCTACCTAGCTTCTCACTGACTCCACCTACTGTATATATCTTTTCCAGCCTGGTTATATTCTGTTAAGCCACTGGCCGAAAGCAGCTTCCTTATTAACCAATGGCAATAAAACATATTCACAGCGTACAGAGGGGAATCCCACATCAGTGGTGTTTTGTTTTTGTTTGTTTTTTCTCTCTCATCAAAAGAAGCAAACAGCAGATCTCAGGTTTTCAGATGGATTCTTCAGGGCTCAGTCTTTCATCTCGAAGCCTGTTCATTCACTGTAGCCATCTGTTGGTTAATGACAACAGCAGTGTAGGCCCTTCCCCTCCCGTACACATAGGTACTGCATACAGTGGAGGAATGGGTAGGGCCTATACGGACCCGTAAAGCAATGTGATATGTTGGCATGGGCCGAGAACTCTAACATTTAGGAGATTCAGTCAAAAAGGTTGTGATTTAAGGCTAGCCCATGCTATACAAAAAGAGTTTGTCTCTAAAAACCAAGCCAACATATAGAGACAGAGGGAGAGACTTGAGAAACGGACAAAATGAAGAGAGGAGGGAGGTAAGGAGAGAGACTGAGACAAGAGGCACACGGGGGGGGGCAGGGGAGATTCTGTGGACATAAGGACCCAGGTGAGAAAGTGAGCGCGGGAACTCAGAATTGAAAAGCTTCTGATTGCAGCTCAGCTCCAAAAGGAGCATCTCCAAAAGTGTATACCATGCAGGGAAAGGCAGACAGACGCCTGTAGTCACACAGAGGCAAGGACAGACAGACACCTGTAGTTATACAGAGATAAGGACAGACAGACGCCTGTAGTCACACAGAGGCAAGGACAGACAGACGCCTGTAGTCACACAGAGGCAAGGACAGACAGACGCCTGTAGTCACACAGAGGCAAGGACAGACAGACGCCTGTAGTCACACAGAGGCAAGGACAGACAGACGCCTGTCGTTATACAGAGGCAAGGACAGACAGACGCCTGTAGTCACACAGAGGCAAGGACAGACAGACGCCTGTCGTTATACAGAGGCAAGGACAGACAGACGCCTGTAGTCACACAGAGGCAAGGACAGACAGACACCTGTAGTCACACAGAAGCAAGGACAGACAGACGCCTGAAGCTATACAGAGGGCACACCCTTCAGTCCAACTTAACCTTAAAGATGCACAGCAAGCAAGGGGGATGATGTTCCCTCCCTCTGGCATATCAAATGACTTAAAATGATGGATTCCCATGTGCACCTCATCAATACAGTTTTCACCACTCCTAGACTACAGTCGCCATGGGAAGCCGCTATTGAATAAAATACATAAAATATGGAAAACCGATGTGTTCCAGGAAACCCATGCCTGCTTCTTCCTCAGGAAAACAACTTAGATTATTTGACTGATGTCAAGAAACAAAAGCCCCTTGCCCCCCTGTTCTTGTTCTTTCTCAGGGATAGAAAACACCTTCTTGTTTATTGTGTGCCCTATGGCTGCTGTACCTAGAGTTTAGTTCTAGAAATAAAGAAGGGAAAAATGTCTCCAAACACTTTTTCTGAGGAGGGCCCCTCCCCCAGGGCTGTTTGCTGTCATCCTCTTTTCTTCTCTGCTTCCTCCCTCCAGCTTGACATCTTCTCAAATGCTACCTGACAGACTGCCGCCATCTCCCTGTGAATGTAAGTAATTTCCTTATTGACAGCCCCCCATTCTCTCTGACATCTGCCAGCACTCGCTGACACTTGAATAAGCATTAAGACATTAACAGTCTGGCACAGGTTTAAGGGCTGGAATAGTAATGTTTGGCAGGCCTGCTGCAGGGAGCCACGAGCAAAGAGACCCCCACCCATTCAAACTCCGCTGTCCTTCTGCTTGGAAAACGGAGCAGAGCCCATGGTAAATGTCGATTACTCGCTTCGCTGCGTTGGCATTTTGGTGTCTCCTTAGGCAGACCAGATTGGACATTAAAGGAGAAGAAAAGGAAAACACGAAAACGCCTGCTTCTGAGGCAGTGGGATGATGGGGCAGGTTGCTGTTTTGTGGGATGATTTTAAAGAAGTTGGTTTAGAAAGAGGCAAAGTCAGGCTCCCCTAACTTGCACCCAGAACATTTGCATCAGACTTTCTTCTGATAATATCACATTCGTCCCACATACTCGAGCTGGCAAATGCCAAGGATTTTTTTTTAAACAAATGTGTCAGATCGAGGATGTTCAGAAAATGATTAGGAGACAATACCCTGGCAGCCTTTGTTGCTAGAATCTGTTCACCGACAAATGGTGAAGTTATTCACACGCAAGGTATTAAACCATTAAGTGAGTCACGGGGCTGCCTCAATTCTATTCTAAAGAGGGTTTATTTGGAAGCAGAAACCTGCAATCCACCCAGGTAATGCTAAAATTAACATCAAAATAGAGAGGCAGAGCCCTGACTGAGTGGGACGTTTTTCTTGAGTCAAAAATGACTCAACACGACTGCAAGACGGAAACAAAAGAATTAAAATGGCCTTTCTAGAAGGTCAAGGTCATCTGTAACCAACGGGCCAGCAAGACTGTGGCTCCTGGCTCTCTGCACGCCTTCTGGGGCCCTAGTCCATCACTCCTCCATTTAGCACCATGAGGGTAGGCTAGCTGCCCATGCACGGGATACACTGGCATTCCTTTTGCTAACTACTTTTGTGTTCTTGGTTTAATCTGGGCCTGGGGTCACTGTGTCAGGATTACAAATGAGGAAGAGAAAGTAGCTCAGAAAGAACATGACACTTCCCCCCGATCACACGGGTTATTAGGAGCTGTGTCATAATTTGAACCAGCATCTTAACTCCCATGTTGGTGTGTTTCAGTTACATTCAGTTACAACCCCAGGGAGCAGCTGGGACCAAACTGCCAGCAACAAGGCGTAGTAAACCTGGAGGGGAGGTAGTCATCGTCCTGGGGCTGCAGGAATGTCTGTGGCCTTGATAAGCCTGGTGGAAGCCACGGCCTCCCCTTCTGGGTTCTTTGCTGCCTCCACAGAGAGTGGGTTAACCCTTAGCTGTGGTCAGCTTTCTAGGTAATGGCGTTTTTATAGGACCTAGGAAAATGACATTTTAAAATCATTTTGTTTCCTCTAACTTAAGGTCACAAAGATGTTGGACAGAGGAAAAAGTCACTTCCTAGGAAAGAGAAAGCACGCTGGGCCATGGGGACGTGAAAGCCCCTTCGGCTGGCAGCTTCTCCTTTGACTCAAAGGGCTTAAAATAAAAAGCAGGTACCAACTGAAGACAGCAAGCGAGGCGGCTGCAGGAAGTGGATGGAGCTCAGGCTGAGAACCAGAACCCCAGCTGGCTTCCAGCCGGGTGACCTTGCGGCTCATTCCCCTCGGTTTGGATTTCCCCATCTGTAACAATAAACGAACTGCAAGCTCCTGTTGAGTGCACACTCATCTCTTAACACTCTGATTCCATCAAAGCTAATTGACAAGGCTGTTTATCGAAGGCCTTAAATGGCAGGTCTCTTAATTTGTAGCGGAGGGGAGATACGGGGAGCCTGGTCCACACAAATCTTCTGAATTGCTAAGACGCTTTGATCCTAGAGGAAGAATGAAAGAGCCTGATTTATAATCATTTAACAAACAAACCATATTCATACTGCTACAAACAGCTGGACAAGTGTCCATCCCTGCCCACTCTGGAAGGTCTAGGATCTGATGAAGGGCCTAAGCTCTGGAAGCTCCCTCCAGGTCAGAAGAAGCCTGTCCATGGTAGGCCGCCATCCTCAAAGTCCCAGCTAGAGATCTATCAAGTACCAAATCTGGTCCACAGATTAGTATTATACTAATTTCAGGACCCAGGACCATGTGCCATCACCTGGGCTGGTGGGTGGCCGCTGTCCCGATGTCCTCGGCCTCAGCAGAGGGGACAGGTTTCTCTGTTGCCTTTCCTTGGATTCCCACCATCACTCTCACTGAAGACCAGACTTGGTTCCACGACACGTGCTCATGTCCACAACCTAAGCATGAAAATGTGCCCTAAGGCCTGCTTCCCCATCTTCAAAACCATTCCTCCTACAGAGACGATATGATTACAAAGGTATTGGAAACCCACCCTCAGCCTCAGGAGGGCACGTCAGAACACACATCCCTGATCAGCTCCGTTGCCTGGGAGCCTCTAAGGAGGACGGAGCAGATGGGAGGTCTCTAGCTCATGTTCTTCAAACTCAAGCAGCATTCTCTTTCTGCCATTCTTCAGGGGATACTGGCAGCTTACTGCTAGCTGCGGGGTGTGTGTGTGTGTGTGTGTGTGTGTGTGTGTGTGTGTGTGTGTGTGTGTGTGTCTAAAGAGGATTCCTCTGCTCCTTCCTGGAGGGGACCGGGAGAAGGGGAAGAAAGGAAAAAAAAATTTTTTTTATCTTTAATTATGTTCTTGAATGGAAAAAATAAAACAAAACAATGTATGGAAAAAAAAAGAAAGAAAGAATTATTTAAAAGCTATATGCAAAATATAGACAAAGCACCACAAACATTTTTTAATTCTGTATGAACAAATGTTTTGAAACATTAAAATTGAAGTCAGAAATGAGGAATGGCTTTATATTTATAAAAATAAATTATCAATTTTTTTCCTTGAAAAAAAAAAAAAAAAGAGGATTCCTCTGATGAGGATGAGCACTTTTGCTCCAGCATCTCCTCCAAGATGGCCAACATTTTCTCGGTACTATTTCACCAGTAGTTTCTACCTAGTCCTTCCCCTCTCCTTTCATCAGAGAGGCCTGCATCACGGTAGAGAGTCAGGAAGGAACCTGGAGCATGTGTAGCTGAAGAGGAAAGGCTCAGCTAACTGTTCCCTTGCACTCTGACTA
The DNA here is from genome assembly GCA_004026605.1 of Ondatra zibethicus. NCBI lineage: Eukaryota > Metazoa > Chordata > Mammalia > Rodentia > Cricetidae > Ondatra > Ondatra zibethicus. The sequence goes on from PVIU01016899.1 coordinate 42,611, forward strand.
GCATACTGTTCTTTCCTGCCTCCCTTACTCCCATTTTCACAACTTTCCATCTATAGTGAGCAAGATCACCTTCTCTTAAGGGACTCCTTCACTGGGCTGAGCTTTAACTTTCTTACCCCATTGACCTTCTTCCACATGAGGGCGTGGGGCCAGTTTTCACTTCTAAAAAAATAACTTCCTCTTGAAGTGGGACTCTGGAGACTCTTCAGTAAATGAAGATAGACTTTGTGAGGAAATTCCAACCCTACAAGCAGATAATTAAGAGAGATTTTTCCAAGCCTAGGGGGAAATCAAAGACCATTATGGATGTATGGTTTGTGCTAAACCACTTTTTATTACAAATTGAGCCCCCATACAGCTGTGCAGCCATGGAGGGGGGAGAACACGGCCAATGAAACAATTAAAAGCCATGTGAAAGCGGGCCTTCTAGTAGCAAATGGGAGCCATCCATTCTGGTTTCTGACTCGTTGTGGGGAATTTCAAAACCCCAAATCAGGAATTCTATTGCAATTCTGAGAAGAACATGATGAGGGATAGTTAGCTAAGGATAATACTGCAAAATTTCCCCAGTCCTCTCTACTCTACTCAATTCTCCTTTCCTTTGACAGAGACAGGATAAGAGGGCTACAATTTGTGGAAAGTCACCAGAAGTCTTGGGGAGTTTAGAGGGAAAATCTAGAAGCAGGCGGGCTTAGAGACACAATTTTGTTCTGCCACCCAAGAACTGTGTGGTCTTGGGTAAGTTACTCAGTCTCTCAGTGCTCACCTTTCCCTGCCCGATGGAGCCACTGTGACAAGTGCATGAGCCAGGACAAGAAAAGCGCCCGGCACATGCTCGCTCCCACTGAAAGATGTCTGTGTCCTCCGGAAGGAAGTTACCAAGAAAGTTGTTTTCCCTTGTATAATTGCTCTAGAGAAATTAGGGTGTCAAAAGGTTCTGTCACAATCAAAGATCACAAATCAAATGTTTTGTTAAG
>PVIU01016900.1:0-43598 GCA_004026605.1 Ondatra zibethicus
CCCCCCCCCCCCTCCACCACCATCCCCCTCCTCCACCATCCCCCTCCACCACCTCCTTCCCCATGCTGAATTATAGATGTGCTCAGCTATGCCTAGCTTTTATGTGGGGGCTGAGGTCCTACCTTAGGAGGCCTTTAACGACCAAACCATCTCCCCAGCCCCACAAATCCATTAGAATAAACAAACCTGTGGTCATGTCTACTGTTGTCTCATGTTCCTGTGACAGTATGTCATGGCTGTGCCCCTTCACTCGTGGCTTCAGAGGAATCAGTGTAGAACCTGCAGATCCCCTGTTGGTTGCACTGCGATGGCCCTGCCATGTCCTCACTTCCCCCGTGGACTTATGTCCCTGTATGGCATGGGCATGATCAATCAATGCACTCTGTGTTTTGAGTTTGGGAGAGTGGCACAGTTTGAAGCAAGCTTATTTTACCCAGCTGTCCTCCTACTTGGGGTGTTGGGGTCCTCAGCTTACCCAACCAAGTGCCACTGTCTCTGAGTTGAGGAGATAAGTTGAGATGTGTTTGTCATTTGCATGGGATATTCTCTTTCCATGGCACTTCTTGTGTCAAACTGCGGAGGGGAGAGCAGGAAGAAGCAGGTCTCCTCAGGTGAGAGAGGAGAGCCAAACCCATCATGAGCTGGGAGTGGGAAAGCCTCAGCTTCCTGACTGTGCAGTCAGAGATTCTGCAGATCAAAATTCTGGAACTGGAGTCCATGGCAGACCGCAGCTAGACACACACTAGGCTCATGTGTTTCCGCTTCACACATAAGCGCGCATGCACACACGCATACACATGCACACACACACAGTGCCTAGAGGCGGTATCTCTGACACTGGTGTGGTCTAGCCTGGCCTCTTGGCTTCATCACGTCCATTCCACATACACCACTCATCTGCTGGAGCACAGGAGAGGCCTTTCCCTCCCTGACGTACTCCCTGAACCTCCCTGGCTCCGGCTTCTGGCTTCCCTCCCACCTCTTTATGAATCCAGAGGGCTCCCAGGGTGCCTCTGGCACCTGTTTCTAAGTTCATTCTGTCCTGTGAATGTTGTTTTCTGCTGTTTCTCATCAGTCTGTCCCCAACGCCATGAGCAGGGAATCAGAGTCGGTTAAGCTTGCTGGCACATCCGGGAATCCAGGGACTGAAAGATTAAGTGGTTTACACAAAGTCCTGAGCAGCCAGCGAGACCGCGCAGCTGCTCCCAGCCCAGGCAGCCTGGGTCTAGATGGAGTCCATGACCGCCAGCCATGTGGCCACAGATACTGAACCAAGGTTCTCCTCCTGTTGAACTTCTTTTAGATGTTAGAGCAACAAACGGCTGATCATTCCCAATGTCTTCTAGTGTTGGATCCAATTGTGTAAAACACGTTCACAGACACTACCCAGGTCTAAAACTGTCTCTGTCTCTGTCTCCCCTCCCTTCTCTCTTTAAGTCAGGGTCTTACTATGTATCCCTGGCTGGCCTGTAACTCTATGTAGACACTGCTGGCCTCGAACTCACATAGACCCCCCCTGGTTCTGCCTCCTGAGTTCTGGGATTCAAGGTGTGTACCACCAGTTCCTGGCTTAGAGCTTTCTCTTTCCTTTTTCCATAGTGTGGATTATGAATGTACACTTTTGTGTGTGTGTGGACTTAGAAGTCAGAGGCTAACACTGGCTATCTCCCTCCATCTCCCCACCTTATATTTTAGGGTAGATCAGCAGCTCAGAGAGCTCCAGGGACCCTCCTAGCTCTGCCCATCCTCATCTTGGAACCTACCTTCTATGTGGGTGTTAGGGACTGAGCTCGGGTCCTCATGTCTATGCAGCAAGCCCTTTACAAACTGAACATCTCCCCAATCACTTTCTTTCTCCTTCCCTCCCTCCATCCTTCCCTTCCCCTCCCCCTTCCTTCCTTTCTTTCGAGTGGTAAGGGTGGAGCCCCATGGCGGTGTGCCTGTCTGACCAGTGCTTTGCTGCCAAGCTATTTGCCAACCCCTATATCTCTCACTTGTTTTAATTCTGAGATGGGGTCTCACCATATTGCCCAGGCAGGCCTGGGACTTGGAATCCTCCTGCCTCAGGCTCTCCAAGGTAGCTAGGATTACAAACCTATACCAGCAAGCCTGGACAGACTAGGTTGTTGTTTGGTTTGTGTGATTTTTAAAAATGGATTCCATAGAAAAATTGAACAGATACGCAAAAATATCCCATGTCTTCCTTCCCCTCACCTGCAGACTCTCTCATTATGAACAATCCTCTTCACTACTCAAAGTGACCCACACCAACAGCTGGCAAGGACTGGAGGTCCATGGTCACAACGTGTTCCCACCATGTTGGTCTCAGCTTGAGGTTCTCCCTCCGTGCTCTGCACAGTCCTAACACCCAGCGACCACCAATGGTTTTAGGGTCCAGTTCTGACTTTCCTGAAATGTCAGAGTTAGAATCAATCCCTTCCTTTGGAAGGCTGAGTACTATTCCACTGTGCACACATCCCCTCTTGCTATCCAGTCATCACTGGTAGACATGGGTTCTTCTGAGACTTGGCCATTAGGAACACTGATTTATAATATTTTAAAAATGGGTTTGTTTAATAAAAGTGCCACCTAGGATCCATCCGACTGCCACCCACCATGTCACCAAGGAAGGAGTACCAGCCTCCCTCCCCTGCGTGGCCTCAGGTGTTCCCACCCCCACCATCACTTGGACCAAGGTAGGCAGAGCCTGTAACCTTGAGCAGAAGCCAGAGATGTCAACCTGATGTATCCTGGGACAGAGTGTGAGCTCTGATGTTATCACTATGGTTCTGTCCTAGGAAGCCAACACCCTGACTACCAGGGGTCACTACAATGTGAGCAGGGATGGTACCCTGGTCATTGTCCAGCCGTCTCCCCAGGATGCAGGCGCCTATGTGTGCACAGCCACCAACAGCGTGGGCTTCTCCAGCCAGGAGATGTGGCTCTCTGTTAATAGTGAGTAGTAAAGGATCCTGATGTGAGGGCTCATTCAGCCTTCTGCGACCATCTGAGTCCCAGTATCAAGCCCTCAAAAGACACAGGACCCATCCTGGTAGCTCCCTCATCTGCCTCTCTCCTCACCCTCTTCCATCCCTACACCCTCTGGCCTCCTCTTTATTTTTGATGTTCAAACCTGCCTCAGGTTCTTACATGTGAGATTTCTGTGAATGAACTTCTTCTTGGACCAACCAACTTCTCTCATCCCGGCTGGATGAAACCACCTTGTTGTAAACTCTGGGTGGGACATCCTTTAGTAGCCTCCATCACTACTGGGGTTAGGTAATCCATTGCAGACTGGTCAGCTGGGTCTTCATGTTTCTTGTGGCCTCTAAATGCTGCCAGGACAGGAGTGGGACTCTTCCTTAGTCATTCCCTCAGACCTGGGCCTCGGGATACTGAGTCTGATTGGTTTTCGCTGTATACTTTTAGATCTAGTATTTGATGTTAAAACCAGTGGGGATTTTGAGTGTAGCTCAGTTGGTAGAGTGCTTGCCTACCATGCACGAGGCCCTGGGTTCCATCCCCAGCACCACATTTAGAAAAAGTCTTCCAGGTGTGGAAAAACACGCCGGGTAGTTCCAGCATTTAGGAGGCAGAGGCAAGTGGATTTCTGTGAGTTTGAAGCCAGCCTGGTCTACATAGTGAGTTCCAGGACAGCCAGGGCCACATAAGGAGACCCTGTCTTAAAAACAAAACAAAATTGGATGTGATGGTACATACCCGTAATCCCAGTTCTTCAGGAGGTGGAGGCAGGAGGATCAGGTCATCTTTGGCTACACAGAGATTAAGTTTAGCCTAAGCTGAACCTACTTCAAAAAGAATTACAACAAGGGGGATTTACTGTCAGAACTAGTGATGTCATATGCATAGGAAGCTGTGGTAGTATTCAGATACCCCCACCATGTGGCTTGTTTCCTACCTACCAAGTTTCTTTAGTTTGTGTATGCTGGGCAAGCTAGGGGGGGGCATGGGTACTGAAACAGTCTCTTCCATCACGGGTCTCTGGCCTAATAGAGAAATGACACGCATAAATCATCCTAAATCCCTCTCTGGTGAGGAGCCAGGGAGAGTTCATACTCCATTTTGTGGCTCATGTCCTGGGCATGAAAGGACTGACCAATGGGGAGGCGGCAAAGCAGAGTGATGGACGGTCAGTGTGGAAACAAAGCTGTGCTTCCGTTGCAGTGAGCCTTGTCTCTCCTGCTCTCTGGACCTCCCAAAGGTCAAGGTGATGTCACCCTATGCTATCCTCTTGCTTCTCTTCCCCGCTGTGTTTACTTCTTCCCACAGCCAAACCCAGGATCAAAATGAATGAGTCCCAGGCCATGGAGGCTCCTCTGAGAGTCACAGTCAAGGCTGGTGAAGAGGTGACCCTGGACTGTGAGGCCCAAGGCTCTCCCACCCCACTGGTCACCTGGACCAAGGACGCCCACCCTCTGCTGTCTGTCACCAACAGGTACACAGCCTTAGCATGTGGGGCTAGAAAGAGGGCCAAGCTTGGTTTGGAGGAAGACTGGTCTCAAAGTGGTTGTGACCCAAGCAGGTTCATGTGACCTTAAAGACACCTCAAGGGCTTCAGCAAATATGGCTCGCGACCTAGCCCACATCTTGTACCTTCCACATCCTGAGCTGCAGGCTTGAGCTCGTGTGTCCCAGGTACTGTGGGTCACCTTGCTTCTCATTTTCCCCATGACCTTTGCTTTCTGAGCTACACCAAGATGCTGAGGGTTCCTGGGGTGGGATGATGCTCTCAGGGTCCATGGAGTAAGAAAATCAGGACTAGGGTGGCTGATACATCCTGGCCAAGACACAAGCTGCCTCTACAGCTACTCTGTAGACTTGTAGCTGCTCTGGTGGCTTGCCTCTGCTGCTTCTCACTGGGAACCTTGCAAAGGACTGTTGGTGGCACAGAATGCTGGCTCAGGAGGGGCTGTAGGGTGCTACTTCCAGTGAGTAAGTGTGCCTCAAATTCCTGGAGTCCTTGACCTGGGATGGGGGAGAGGCACCATAGCTCAGGCTGTGACATCAGCCCTGGCAATGGTTTTGGGACAGCTCAGACTGAGAAGGTCTCCAGCAGCCGACTCCCCACCCCCACCACCCCCACGTGTCCCTTAGAACATCTGCTTGCCGAATCCTTCCAAAGCTCGCAGAAAGCTGGCCCTGGGTGGGCTCTGCTGTGTCCTTGAGCACTCCACGGAATGAGATGATGGGATAGCGGCACGGCGAGAGAGGGGGTAGGGAGAGCCATTTCTCCCCCCCACCCCCCCGAAAGGCGAGTGTTTGCTCCTCATGGGGTGGTGGCTGTGGCCTGTTTGTTTACGGCTTGTTAGTGAAGTGGGAAGCACATTCCAGATGTTCACTCCTCCACCCTGGTGCGCTAATGGACCAACAGGGAGCCGTAAATCTCCCAGGGCCTTCTGAGCAATAGTGATCGTAGAGTGCGTTTCTCTTCCTTTGCCTTTACTGGCATCCTTCTGGAAGGTTCTCAGTGCTTCTCTCTGGATTTGGGGTACTCTGGGGGTTTATCTCCAGGGGTAGTCAGTGTGCCCAGGATTGAGGTGAGAAGGGAAACTCAGGCCTGGGGAGGAACTATAGATGCTCCTGGTCCTGTACTGACTTGAGGAACACAGGTAGCCGCCGGCTGCTCTCAGCCGTTTTTGACATCTGTAAAGTGGACATTCTGTAGATTCTGCTCTCCTGTGTGATGGGTGTGGAGGCCTGGGTTTTGGAGATGGTGAAAGCCATTCGCCTTATACTTCCTGCTGCCGCTGGTCGTGACATGCCGAGGCAGCACCAGGAGCTTTTAAACAATTGCTGTCCTGGGGCCGGGAAGATGGGATAGCAGTTTAGAGCACATACTGCTCTTCCAGAGGCCCCAAGTTCAGTTCCCAGTGCCCGGATTTGGCAGCTCACAAGCTCCTGAAATTCCAGTTCCCTGGGATCAATGCCCTCTTCTGGCCCCTTTGGGCACTGCACTTGAGTGCACACCCTCACAGGGACATAGACACACACACACACACACACAATAAAATTCATTTAAAAGTTGTTTTAAATGGGACCACCCTGGGCCTACAGAGATGGGCCAGTGAGTAAAGTGTCTGCATGAGGGCCTGAATTAATCCTCGGCACCCATGGAAAAGCCAGACGTGGTGTCTGGAGATGGGAACTCAGTGCTGGGGCTGAGACAGAGACAGGGAGACCCCTGGGGTTCATAGCCACTCAAGCTGAATCAATGGGCCAGGCTTAGTGTCCGCTGGTTCAAAAAATAAGGTGGAGAGTGACAGACGATGATGCTGACCTCTGGCCTCCACATGTGTGTGCACACATTTACACACACACCACACACAACTCTCATCTTACCTTGCCCATTGTCTTTTGAATTGGCCCGTGACTGGCTTTTGGGAGCGCCCCCCCGCCCCGGTCTATGGGACAGCTCACATCTTGCACTCGTCCAGTGCAGTGGTTTTTGTTTCTAGTAAATTCGCAACCATGCAGCAGTCACCGCGGTCAATCCTATAGCATTTCTGCCGCTCTCCTCATTAGCTAATGACAGACAGGCGTCCGTCTGTTTCTGGGCAGTCGTTAAGTGCCTCTGTTCTTTTAATTGCATTTTAAATAAGCAAGACTTGTGTTTGGGATTCTTCGGGCTTTCTTGGAGACCAAAGAGCAGCCACTCACAGACATAGAGCATAGCCCCTGCCCCCACCCCACAGGCATTCAGCCACAAACTAGAGACTGGTAAGCCTCACAGGACACACAGCCACTGTCTGTGCTCCGCTCACGCTCTCTCCCTCTGTCCTGCCTACTCCTCTTTGGCCGAGGAGCCCCAAGGCTCAGGTTCCAGACCCATTCTACAAGCCAAAGGGTTCACTTCCTTCCATGAGCCGGAGGTATCTGGCTGCCTCAGGATCCAGCAGGCCTCAGGTGGTTCCTCCTCTGTCCTCTGGTGTTCTGCCTCCCCGTGCCAAGCCTGGCCTAGGGGTCTCAGCCGCAGAGTGGTTTGGCCTTGTCTCAGCATCACTGATAAACCTGTTAAAAAGGCTGGCTGGAGTTGGCGTCAGGATATGCTGGGTCAGTATAGCCTCTTCTATCCCAGTTTGGCCAAGAGTGATAGGTCCAGCCAGCAGGCCACCCCGGAGCTGGGTGCGGTAAATGGTGTCATGCTGGGGCCACAGAGGAGGAGAGGAAACCAGTGACAGGGGAGGGGGGATTAGAATGAAATCTTCCTCCTCTAGGGGCTAGACACACAGGGACAGTACACACAGGTGAACACATTCAGCTTCACACAGAGCCGAGACACACACACACATGTATATACACATGCAGGTCAGGCCAGGCCACTGCTTCTCTCAAGCACCTGGAAAATAATATTCTGAACTTGGGGATGTCTCCAACACTTCCCAAATCAGAGAGATTCCTGGAGAAAGTGAGCTCCAGGGGCTGAAGCAGCCAAAAAACGCCGACTCCCACTTGAGTCCTCCCCCTTTCCGAGGGTCTCATGCATGCCACGTGTTCCTATATGAATTTGGTAGGTCTGGCTTCTGCCCTGGACATGGGATTCTTTCTTGCATGGCCAAATGCCTGGTTCTTCTGGTCCCCCCCTGCTGATGTGTCTATACACTATCTCAGAGGCAAGTCTGCATCCAAGCTGCCCTGGAGTGACTAAGCTCCATCCTCTGAATGGTGCATACACTTCCCCACCAGTTTCACTGATATAAATGGGGCTGCTGGGTGTTTCTGTTCACACACTCCTCTCTGTCTCCTGGGTCAGGCCCCAGGGCAACCAGCTAAGGACAGGATTTAGGGAATGGTCTTTGGCTGTCTGCTCTCACAGTCCTGGAACTGTTGTTTTTGCAGAAGTTTCATAGTCACCAACGCAAAAGTAAAGTAGGCTTTACAGATTGGGACTAGCTCACACCAGCTCTGTGACAGTTCAAACTCGACACCGAAGGGCCTGGGGTACTCTGCCCAGAGTAACCCAACTTGCTTGGTGAACTCAAACAAGATCCATCTCTTCCTTGGACCTCAGTCTTCCCATCTGAGATGTGAAAGGGTCCAGCGGGTGGTGATGGCCAGAGAGCATCTCTCTCCTCAGCTGGGATGCTGGGTTAGGGCGTGTTGCTAGGCAACAATGTTTAATGTTTGTTTTGGGATTCTGCTTTGGAGTGGGGGCAGCTGGAAGTGCTCCTGGCTTCTACTCCTGCTCCTGAGGCATCAAGCCAGGGACCCACACAGGGCCAGATTCCCCAATTCCAAAAGGGGAGTGGTAGCGAGGGGACACAGCAGCAGCTCCAAGCTTCCAGTTGTCACAATCTCTCTTAGGTCTCTGCCCACTCCCTAGGACCCTGCAGGACAGCCAGCCCACCCACCAGTCTCTTTATGGGGCTGACTAATGAGAACCAGTGGCTGAGTACAGACGGTCAAGAGGCCTGGCGTGGGGTCTCTGCCTCTATGGAGCCTCAGAGTTAGTGCTGGTGGTCAGTCTACTAGCTCCCAAGTCTGCCTGTCAACCTACATGACCAGTGGCTCCCTTTGTTAACCAAACATCAGACCCAGAACTTTTGGTCACCACACAGTGATGGGGATACACTGTGGCAGCACCTGAGGGCCAGGTGCCACACCGTTCCTAGGCCAGCTGAGTGGCATGAACAACAGAGCTTGTCACTCTGACCTCTGCTTTGCCAAACATGGTGATGGTGCCCATGGGGACTCTGTCCTCGGGCCTGGCTCGGGGAATATCAAATAAGAAGGCACCCAGCAGATGCTCAAGTGTGTAGACACATACGGGAAGCACACAATAGTTGGCCGCCATTGCTGACATCAACACCATCCCTGTTAGCATCATGAGCAGCCTAAAATTTCATTATCTGATGGCCATTGTGCAGAACCCCTTTTCCCATCTCTCCCCTCCCCATTTCTCTAAAACCATTCTTCCCCCTTTCCTCAGTTTCTCCAGTTCGGCTTTTCCGCCTGTGACTTCCTGGTGAGGGATTGTGTCACTAGACTGGAAGGCTCCTCATCCTTGGCTTAGAGATGCCTTGGCCCAATGGGCATGGCTGCACACACCAGCACACAGTAGGCATATGCTGAGAAGTGTGACCCATGGACAGGGTAGCTTCTCCAGCCTTCAGTCGTACTGTGTGCTCCTTCAGTAAGGGAGAAAGTGCTGAGGAATGACCTTTTATAGCTAGCGGGCCCCAAGATGGCCCCTGTGGCAATGGGAGGGACCAGAGCAGACAAGGGCCAAGCCTCAACAGTCCCAGAAGAGGAGCACAGGCTTTCCAGTCACCAGGAACCCAGGGCACGCCCACTAAATGAATAACAAATGAGCGAGCCTAGGTTCTGGAACTTTAGCCTGCTTGGGAGTGTCCGGGAAAGCTTCACAGAAGGGCTGGAACCAGTAGTGTCCAGGGGACCGCGCGGCTGTATTGAGAGTGTGGGAGAGGGGACTGTGTAAGTGAAGGTGGGGGGGAGTGTGTGTGTGTGGACGGGGCAGCTGTAATTTGCTGCCAAATATTCATGGGCACCTACTATGTGCTAAGGATTGGGATAGAATAGGACCTGGGCACACCTGATTCCTCCCAGAGAATGTAAGCACAATCACTTGTATGATAAACTCCCTAATGGCTTTTGGGAATTAGCTGGACAGAGTTATGGGGGACAAAGCAGGCAGGTGTGGGCTGTGGATGCTCCCCACCAGGTGCACATCCCTTCGGGTGCACACCCCTCCAGGTGCACATCCCTTCAGGTGCACGTCCCTCTAGGTGTACTTCCCACCAGGTGTATGTCCCTCCACGGGTACCTTGATCCATCTGGGGCAGATCATGAGACTGCTGTTCAGCCCTCTACCTGGTTGTGAGGGAGGGCCAGTGGGCCCTTTGCGGATCCCCCAGCCCAGCGTTCTGTCATGTGTGTATGGCTGGCCCCGGACTGCAAGGCCCCAGCCAGATGGACATAATAAACAGGAAATTCCCCTTGAGTCCAAGTGCTCTCTTGGGTGCTGTGAGGAGCCATCTGGCTGCAGAGTCTTGAAGAAGCCCTCCTATTGATGGAACCCCCATCCCCAGCAGCTCCTGGCTTGAAGAGTCTGGCGTCTTGCAAACCTCCTCCCTTCCCTGGCCAGGGCTTCCCGGCTGAGCTTCTGGGAAGGTATAAGGAAGGCTTTGGGGGGAAGGGCAGGTGGAAGCTGCCTGGAACCCCCTTCCGGAACCTCCCAGTTAAGTACAGCCAGCCCCAGGCCCAGGACAGTGGTTTTACCTTTTCTCTGAGCCTTGTTGGAAGTTCAAACTGGGCCACTACAAAGACATTGCTCCATGCAGGGTCTGGGTTGGGTCTCCCATTGGAGCCCCTGGCAGACAGGCTCCTGGTGTCACAAGCTGGCTAGAGCCATGGGAGGCCACAGAATGGGCTTGCCAGTCTAGGGCATGAAGGGAACCATCTTGAAGGAAGTGATGCCTGCATAATGGAGGAAGAGCAGGTGCATCCCAGCAGGCACAGAGCGGCAAGAGTAGGCTGAGTCTGAGCTCTGAGAGGTTTGACAGGGCCTGGGATGAGGGTGGTGAGAGAGGAGGCCAGGGCATGCCCTGCAAAGATCACTCCAGGCCAAGGCAGTGTGACTGAGTTTTGTTCCTTGAGCTTGATATGGCCATGTCGGCACTCTTCTGGGCAGGCCCAGGTGTCATCAGCCTGTAAGTGTCAGCTTGCTTACCTGAATCATGGATCCACAGTTCTTTCTTGTGATAACAATGAACACGCACCCCCCCCCCCGCATGCTGACAACGTCTGCAGGAAATGACCTGTGATTGGTTATAAGAAAGACAGGGTGCTGGGGGCCTGGAACGTAGTTCAGTTGGTGGAGTGCTTGCTGTGAGCTATGTGTCACCCAAAGCTGTGAACAACGCCTGCTGCATCCTCGGACCAGCTAGAATGGTTCTAGGTAGGTGGCTATCACTGCTTTACCGATGGGTGGAGAGAGGCAAAGCCAGTGCTGACAGCCTGGGTGTGGTTGGAAACCATGCACCCTGGCAGCTGCATGGAGGGAAGTGGGGGCTCAGGGATGGCTCCCAAGGATCCTGCCAGGGGCCCTGGGATGCCATTTTGCAAGGGTGGATGCTCAGTCTCAGGAGCAAGGGTACGGGGAACCAAGCTGACACCCGTCTGAAGGGCTCGGGCCAGCTCTAGGTTGACAACTGACCTTGGGGTCCTCCGCCCCTGTTCTGGACACTTGTTCCTAGGCTAGTCAGGGCCACAGGCTGCAGCCGTCATCCCTTGGAGCCAACACATATGGAGTTGACATCATGTCTGCAGGGCCCCTTGGGGTCCGTCCCAGCTGCTGGAGCCTGGCTAGGGTCCTATAACCTTGGGAGGAGGGACCAGTAAGGTGGGCCAGATCTGAGGGAAGGTCTGCAAAGTTTCTTCTCATGGCTCTTCAAGATGTGTCTGGCCAGTAACTCCCCAAAGGGCCCTGGGTTTGAGCTCAGGAGAGCCTAGGAACTCAGACACAGAGGGCTTAGGGCTGGTGGACTTTTCTCTGGAAGCGGAGGGCTCTAGCCTCTTGACAAACAGATATGCTGAGGACAAGGGGCATTGCTATAGTGTGACATGGAGGGGGTTGCTGAGCCAGAGCCCCAGGAATGCAGGCCCACTTTATAGATGAGGAAATGGAAACCCGGAGAAGCAACAGTTGTGTCCTTGGTCACACAGCTAAGCAGGCTGGGAGTGTGGATTGAAACCCAACCACCTCTCTACAGGTCCTACAATGAGAGGGCTTGACCTTGGCTTTGGAGGCGGGGCAGCGGCTGGGGTCAAGGCCTGAAGGAAGATGCTACCTCAGTCTGGGAAGGCTGCCTGGGGGAGGCAACTGGATCCTTGGAGGTGAATCTTCAAGCCTTTCTCTGGTCAGGGTGGAGTAAGATTTCAGTGGTGTTCCTCCCTCCCATAGGTACAATCTCCTCCCATCAGGCTCCCTGCGCCTGGCACAGACGCAGGTGGATGACAATGGCCACTATGAGTGTACAGCCAGCAACCCCGCAGGGGCCACATCTCGTCACTACACCCTCAAGGTTCAAGGTAGGGCCCACTGGTGGCTGTCTCTCACTCCATCCATCATCTCCCTGTCTTGCCTTTCCCTCCAGGTTCTCTCAGGCTCTACAGTACCAGGCCAGCCATCCCTCTTCCTGTCTCTAGGTCTGGGGAGGCTGTTGAGGCCCACCACCAACAGCACCCAGTGGGGACCAAGAGTAGGGACACATAAGAAGCAGTGGTTACAAGGATCTCTCTGTTCGGTTGGAGTCACACAACTTGGGAGCCCGGCTCTAGCTTTGCAAGGGCTCATGGGGCTTAAGGCTCTTCCTGCCTGGAGCACCTGAGGCTCCCTAAAGAAACCCTTTCCAAACCACTCTGCTTCAGCAAGCTGCCTATGTCCCCGGAATAGGCCCGCTGACGTTTGTGGGGCTCCTGTTTCCCAGGCACCACAGCAGCCCCCACTTTGTGACCAAGGTCTAAATTTACACCCACTGAGATGCTGGTCCCTAGCACACTTAGGGGCTCCCTCGAACCATTTTGAAAAAGTCATCCCATGACAGTCACACAGCAGAGCCCTGGGGCCTAGAACAGGACCAAGCATGGTCCAGTTCACCCTGCTACTCTCGCAGGACTCACAGGAGAAGGATGGAAAGATAATGGATGTTCCACATTGTTGCTCGTGACTTGAAATCCGTGCTCGAAGTCTGTGGGTAATGGGGAACAGCTGCGAGTATTCATTCATCTGTGTCCCTCATACTCCAGCTGGATGGCTAGACACATCATCTGTCTTTACAACCAAGCGTCCCCAACCCTTCACAGATGCTCGCCAGCCCTATCCAAACCAGCATCCCATTTTACAGACAGATAGGCTGAGGCCTGGCCTGGGGAGTGGAAAGAAAAGCTTTGCGCTGGCCAGTGAGAGGAACGTGGGGGTGGAAGCGAGAAGCAGCTACGGAAGCAGCATAGCCGCGTTTGAGTCTCCACATTGCTCCCAGCTTTCTGTGTGGCCTTAGGCCAGCTATTTGCTCTCCCTAAACCTTGTAAGGTGGGGCTACAATAATGCCCAACCTGAGCCACGAGAAGGGACACGTAATAGTCAAGGGCTCAGAGCAGTGCAGGCTGAGATATGGCAAAGACTGTGGGTGCGGCATGGACATCTCCATGCTCCTGCACCCTTCCAAGCACTTCCAGGCAGCACGTCATGGGCTAGGTTCCGATGCCTGGACTAATCTCTGACTGTGTCTTAGAAACTGGGACAATATCAGGGTCCCTCAGCTTGCCTGATGGCCCAGAAGAGCCGTGTGGCCTGGGTTCTATGGATGTTCCTGGCCTGCACAGGCTGGGCCTTCTGGAAGCAGTCTGGACTCTCAGACACACAGACCCAGGGCTGTGGTATCCACCTTCTTTCATCCGGAAGAAGAGGAAAATCTTTACACGCCTCAATTTCCCCATCTTCAAACTGGGTGTGACATTCTCCACCCTGCAGGAGGACTCACAGGGTAGAGTGTGGGAAAAAATGGCTGGAAAATACAAACACAGCCCATAGGTGTGGCTGGAGGGGCCACTGGGGGTGGGTGCTTGCTCCAAAGGGAAACTGAGGCTCAGCTGGTGCCAGGGACCACAGTGTGGGGGAGGGAACAGAGCTGAGACTGTGTAGCTACTCTGAGTGTGTGACTCTAGCCGTTCTGAGTCAGTTGCCTCCAGTGCCTCAGTTTCCTTATATGCCCACCAGATGGCACTTCTCAGGTGGCACAGGGCACATTGATGGGGGTAGGGGATTAATGCATTGAGTGCATTCATGTGTCCAGGTGGAAGATGGATTCTGCTCTTTCAGGGTATGGGGAAGGAAGGCCACACGGTCCACAGTTCTTCCTTGGGCGATGATGATGAAGGTCTGCCTTAGGTCTCCCCACCCCCTGTGATGATTTTGCTGCTTGCTGATATCAGGGTTGTAGTGTGGGCTGGGACTCTAAGACCCCTAACTAGGCAGCCTACAATGATGCTCATCCTTGGAACCCTGCCAGTACCCCCTCAGGTGCAGCCCGGCCCTCGAGTCCTGAAGGTGCTGGCGGGAGAAGCCCTTGATTTGAACTGTGTGGCCGAGGGCAACCCAGAACCCCAGCTGAGCTGGTTCAAGGATGGGATGGCCCTGAGGGGTAAGGGACCCCAGGGCTCTGTCCACTTTGCTGCTGTCCAGACCTCTGATGCTGGGCTGTACCGCTGTGAGGCCTCCAGCAGCGCTGGCACTGATACCTGGAATTTGGAGCTCCGTGTGCTGGGTGAGTCCCCGAGCTCCCACATGGGTCCACCATACCTTACCTCCTGCTGCCGTGACCCATACCTCTGAGATGCTCTGCTTGTCCAGTCCTGAGGCACTGTGTAGGCTTCCTGATTTGCACAGATGACCCGTGGCCTGTGACTCTAGGGGCCTGGTGAAAAGCCCCTGTGGGACCGTGGTCAGGGATTGGTTGTCTGACTAGGCTTTCTGGTTTACTACATGGACAACTCTGGCCAGTTTTCACCTGCAAGGGGATCCAGTGATAGGCAAGGCCGCAGAATATTCTAGATCAGTACTAGCATTTTCACTGTTGGGAACTGGAAGCAAGATGCTGTCAGGAGGACACTGACATGACCCTATCACACCTCTTGTGTTCGAGGCACAAGTCCAGCCTCTGATGCAGGACTCCCTGGGAGGCTGGGGACTGGGGTTCTGGGAGGAGATCCCCTCCCCCCATCTCTTACTGAAAAGGATTACTAGACCTAAGGATTATGGACTTGCCTTGCTACCTCTCACAGAGCCACCACACTGGGGGATTGACGAGACTAAGGGCCTGCTGGAGCGAGTGGCTGGAGAGAATGCCAGTCTGCGGTGCCCTGCCCGAGGTGAGGTTTAGCCCAGGGTGGGCTAGGAAAGCAAGTGCTGGCCTGGCTTCCAGGAATTTGATTATTCCGTGACTTCCTTGGGTTATGGGGGTTATGGAATCACACTGACAACTCTATAGGATGGGTTTTGCCATTAGTTTCTCTTTATTAGGGTTATCTGGTCCCAGAGAGGTTAAGCAATTTGCATAAGGACGCACAGCCAATGCGTGACTCAGTATGGTCTGGTTTGACTTCCAGTCTGCCTGCCTATGAATCCCCCATAATCCTCACCGTCTGGAAAAGTGACAGCTGGGGCTAAGGACAGCTCTTGGGTCCTTTTGGATTGATTGTGGGGTTACCATATTTCCCTGTACTTTCCCATAGTGGTCCCAAGCAAGCCAGCCTTTTCTGGGTTTGCTTTGGGATGGTAACGCAGTTGAGGGTCCATCTTGTCTCCTCAGGGTCAGCTGTCCAGACAGAGCCCCGCTTTGGCTCTTCCTGGAGATTTACGTTCCCTTTTGAACCACAGTCTCCTCATTTGCATGGTGGGGGCACTGCTGTGAGGTCTCAAGGCGGGAGGTGTGAGTCAAAGCTCCCAGACCCTTGCCTGGCACCCGGGAGGGGAAATATGCTCCACATTATCCTCCAAAGACCTCACTGCCCCAGGGACCCACCTTCTTGGGCTTGTCTGTGGCTGGTGGGTAAAATGAGCCATCTCCATCATGGTTGGTCAGTGTCCCCACAGGCTGAGGATCTGAGGAGCAAGAGGTGGGTAAAGAAGGCAGCAGGAGCAAAGATGGCAGGAGACGTCCTCAGCAGCTTCATCTCCAGCAGCAGCGCACCTGGGAGATCTCTGAATAGCCCTAAGGAGGCAGGCAGGAGAGGGGCTCACGAGCAGGCGCCTAAGTGGGAGCTGGGAGCCTTTGATCATAGTGCCACCTAGTGTTACGCTCTAGAAACAGCAGGCAGGAACACAGTCATGGCAAGCCACCACAGCGTTCCACACAGATCTCTCCCACATTCATCCTTGAGCCATCAGAGCCAGATTTCGGGGTCACCAGTCTTACCCAAGGCCCTCGGTAATGCATCCTCTCTGGGATCGTCCACCCCAGGTTGTATTTGGCACTTTCCCCAAGGGTACTGAGCTCTGGGTCTAAGGACTCTGGGCATGGCACAAGAATCTGGCACAAGGAAGCCCTTGGAATACTCAGGGACATCATTACCTCTCCTCCATGGTTGGGGTGTGTGACCAGAGTGTGGCTGCCCCAAGTTTTGTCACACTGTGAAGGGGGGGACAGGACAGGAAGAGTCAACATGTCCCACTGCCCATGCCCAGCTCCAGAGGCAGAGTTTGGCATGCTGAGCACAGCAGGCTTGTTCATTCACATAGTACCCAGTATATATGGGTTGTGTCGGTGACTTGGGTGCAGCAGGGGCCAGCGAAGCCCCTGATCCTCATGGGGGATGGCACTGAGCATAAAAGCCCAATAACAGGAGTGTTCTGTGGAATATTTTGAAGTCAGAGCTGACAGAGAAAGGAGAGTTCAGGGCTGGCAGTAGGTTTGTGGGAAGGGCACCTGGGTCCTCCCTGAGAATCAGAAAACAGGTTTTGCCCATGTGCCTATGGATGCTCAGTATTGTATGGGGACAGGGGACAAATACTGTTGATCTGAGATGGCTCCTCCTCCTCCTGGCCTGGGGGTGACACGGAGCCTGAGACCACCCACCATGAGGGTCAGCAAAGGGGACATGATGGGACAGTGCTGGCATGGAGGGGCAGTGCACGATATTTTCTTTTGGCTGATGATTCTGCATACCCTGCCAGGGACACCAAAGCCACAAATCACATGGCGGAGGGGCCCATCCTCAGAGCCTCTGAATGGCCGGGCAGATGTGGCAGTGCTGGACGAAGGGTCACTGTTCCTGCCCTCAGTGTCTCTTGCGGACAGCGGAGAGTACGAGTGTCAGGCCACCAATGAGGCGGGCTCTGCATCCAGGAGAGCCAAGCTGGTGGTCTATGGTAAGCCGAGGCCCTAGT
Organism: Ondatra zibethicus; assembly: GCA_004026605.1. Classification (NCBI taxonomy): domain Eukaryota; kingdom Metazoa; phylum Chordata; class Mammalia; order Rodentia; family Cricetidae; genus Ondatra; species Ondatra zibethicus. Next base: position 16,925 of record PVIU01016900.1, read on the forward strand.
GGAGGAGGCTGGGAACGGGCTTGCACCTACCTCCCACATGGAGACCCAAAATGATGCCTGGGCCCCAGGGCCCAAAAGCTTCCTACAAGGAATACTATGAACACTTGATCTCTGTCCCCAGAGGCCAGGAAGGATCGGGGCTTGGGGTATTGCACAGGGCACCCCATTTCACCAGGTACATCTGTAGGGACAGTGTAGGTCTCTGAGGTGAGTCAGAAGGGCCAAGACCCGAGATAACAGCTCAGTCAGTGAAGCACTGCTGTGCAACTGTGACAACCTGAGTTTTGTACCAGGCTTTTTCTTTTGCGCCACCAACCAGCTCCCAAATCATGACACAGAGGCTTATTACTAATTATGAATGCTTGACCTAGCTCAGGCATGTTTCTGGCTAGCTCTTTTAACTTAGATTAACCTTATCTACCTTTTGCTCTGGAGATTATTCCCTTTCTTCTGTATATCTTACTTCATCTCTATGACCAGCTGGCTGGCATTGGCTTGACTCCTTGCCCCAGCCATGTCCCTCATTCTCTCCTCCTTCTCTTCTTCTTCCTGTTCTTTCTGAACATAGATTTCTCCCCCTATTTATTCTCTCTGCCTGCTAGCCCCGCCTGTCCTTCTCCTGCCTAGGTATGGCCACTCAGCTCTTTTTAGATCAATCAGGTGCCTTAGGCAGGCAAGGTGAGACAGGTGCAACACATCTTTACATAATTAAACAAATGCAGCATAAACAAAGTAACAAGCCTTTGCACTGTTAAAGTAATAAACAAACGTAACACATCTTTGTCCAGTTAAAATAATACCCCACAACAGAGTTTGAGTTCTAGAACCCATGTAAAATGCTGGGCACTGCAGTGTGCCCCTGTTCTGGGGAAAGATAGGAGATGCCCAGGAACTGGTCAGCCAGTCTACCCTATGTTGTATGCTCCTAATCCCAGGGAGGGATCCTGTCACATAGAAGGTAGGTGGCACCTGAGGAATGACATCCCTGATTGTTCTCTGTCCTTCACTCGTGTGTGCGCATGCGTACACACACACACACACACACACACACACACTATACAAAGTTAATAAATAAAATAAAATAAACACGCATGATAGTGTGCAGAGCTCTGGCCCACCTCTGCTCATGTACCATCCATCCTTCACCAGCAACAACCCTACCCCTGCATCCAGGGAGCCCAGTGCAGAGTTGGGGGGCACCTACTAGCTGGGTCTCCACAAGGACAGGGCAAGCTGGGAGCACTCCCTGCTGCTGCTGGGATGAGCTGGCTCTCTCGGTCTGAAATGTACTTGTTCCCAGTTTGCTGTAGAATGACTTCCCTAAGAGGATGCCTATAGACACACGGGGCCAACCTTTAGTGAATCTCACTTGGGGCTTCCCCGGTGTGACACCCGGTCGCAGGGAGAACTAGATGTGTCTAGGAATCCCACCTCTCGAACTGGGTGTCAGAGTACAGTATCTGTTCCCAGTGGGGGAGGGGCTTGCTGGTCCCTGGGCCAAGCAGCTGTGACCATGTGAGGTATGTAGTGCCCTTGTGGGTCCTCAGGGGTCTCAGTGGCAGGCTGAGAACAGGCTTGAGGACCTGGGGATGGAGTAGGACATGGGTGGCCTGTTCTAGCTGATAAGTTCAAAGTGGGAGCTGCTCTTCTGCTTCTCCTTGCTCCCCAAGTACCCCCCAGCATCCGGGAAGAGGGGCGCATGACCAACGTGTCGGGACTGGCTGGGCAGCCTCTGACGCTGGAGTGTGACACAAACGGCTCTCCAGTCCCCGAGGTGGTGTGGCTCAAGGATGGGCATCTGGTGGGTATCTCCGGGGGAGGTTGGGATGGGGAGGTTTCTGTGTGTGCTCAGGCGGCATAGGGATGTGACAGACATGTCTTTGGGGATGCCCGGGTTCAGAGGCAGTGGGGAACTGGACTCTGGTCACCAACAGCTCCACTGGCCTCTGTTCCCTCCTTGCTCATACTCCCTCCCTCTGGACTCTCGTCCTCAGATCCCAGAGGCAGGAGACCATCACCTCCTGGATGGTGCCCGGTCCCTCTACTTCCCTAGGATCCAGGAGAGTGACTCTGGCCTCTATACCTGCCGGGCTGAGAACCAGGCCGGGAGCGCCCAGAGGGATTTCAGTCTTGCTGTGTTCAGTGAGTGAGGACCATGACCCACATTCCCAAACATGTGTCAGTGGACAGCAAGGGTCACAAAGGGGTCACCACAGACCTTGAACCTCTCCTTAGAAGCCTACAGAGTGTACCACACAGAGGACAGTCACATGGTTAATGGCAGTGACTTCCAGAAAAATCTGACAAAAACAATTTAAGGGGTGAAGGGTTTATCTGGGCCCAAAGTTCAAAGGTCGGTCTGCCAGGATGACGAGTTGTCACAGCCACGGGAGCCTGAAGTGGCTGGTCTGTCACATCCACAGTCAGGAAGCAGAGAGATGAATGTTGGCACTCAGTTAGATTTCTACTTGATATGCAATCCAGGACCCCAGCCTGTGGGAAGGTGGCACCTACATTTAGGAAGTGTCTTCCTACTTCAGTTAACCCAGTCCAGAAAATCCCTCACAGATATAGTCAGATTAGTTTCCAAATCTCTTGTTCTAAATCTTATCTAGTCGGCAAGATTTACCATCACACGTATGCCCCAACAATGGCAGTCCAGGCTGCTGCTAACTTAGGATCCGGGCTCATCCAGCAATGTCTGGGGAGCTTCTCGGGTGGGTAGGGTGTGCAGGCCAGGGGACCGTCATGGGAAAGGTCCTGTGATCACTCAGGGGTATGGAGGATGAACCATCCCTCTTCTATCTCCCTTCCCACCCCTAGTCCCTCCTTCCTTGCTGGGAGCTGGGACTGCTCAGGAGGTGCTGGGCCTGGCTGGTGCTGATGTGGAATTGGAGTGTCAGACCTCAGGAGTCCCCACACCCCAGGTGGAGTGGACCAAGGATGGGCAGTGAGTAACCCTCTCAATGGATTATGTGGGTGCTGGGGACGGGGTTGGAGAAGCCTGAGAATGTCCAATGGGTGTGACATGTGCTACCCAGCATTGGGTGTAGGGCGGTGTCGGTGTCTCTCACCCATGGGTGATTGCCAGGAGGCCCTGTTCTCACTTTGGTAACATCTTGTCTTGGCTCTGTCAATTCTTTATTTTCCCTCATTCTGGGCATAAGAGGCCCATGGAAAAACTGCATAGTGTACATCTAACTATTTAAAAGCAGCTATTGAGTTCACAGCACTATGCAGCTGTGCCAACATCTAATTCCAGAACATTCATCATCCACCAAACCCAAATATTCTCCTGAGCCAAGTCAGCCGATGCGTGCACAGCCGTGCGGTCTGGCCCCTTCATTTAGGGGAATGGTTTGGAGAAGCGCTCTCTTTGAAGCCAGTGTCAGAAACTCATTTCTTTTGAAGGCTGAGTGCTAATCCACAGAAGGGGAGGCCCACATCCTGTTCCTCCTCTCATGGGCATCCAGGGAGCACCATTCTTATCTCAAGCTGTAGTCCCTTTGAGCAGCTGCCCCGCAGACACCCTGGCCTGATCAATGGCTTCTCTCCAGGCCCATCCTTCCAGGGGACCCTCACACCCTGCTCCAGGAGGATGGCCAGGTTCTCAGAATTATCAGCAGTCACCTGGGTGATGAAGGGCGGTACCAGTGTGTGGCCTTCAGCCCAGCGGGCCAGCAGGCCAAGGACTTTCAGCTCAGCATCCATTGTGAGTTCAGTGCCTCCCGGCCCCTCCCACTGCTACCCAGGAGGGGAAGCAAGGGCATTAGCAGGAGCCAAGGGCATGTGGTCCCACATTTCCCCAAACTACCACTTCTGCTGCTTGTCGGATGATGGTTTCTTTGGCTCTTCCTTTACATCAGTTGCTCTTGTTTACATTGGGAGTGATAAAAGGCAATTTAGTATTTCAAGTATAAGTGGGAAGCCAGTATAGGGTGCATACATGGAAGGAACAGGAACAACTGGTACACCCAGGGCCTGGGGCATGGCTCAGTGGGCGAATCCCTTGCCTGGCATGTAGGAAGCCCTTAGCACTGCGGAACAGCACGAACAACACATGCACAGAGTTGCTCTTCCTGGTAGCTCAGCGTGGACACAGCCCACTCCATGCTCTGTGCTAACGGCGGGAGTTGAGGGCTTGGGGAGAAGGCTCAGATGGTAAATTCCCAGCACGCGTGTAAATATCTAGACATGGTGGCTGCATGCCTGTGCTGGGTGGCCCTCCAAGATGGTCACCTCACCTGGACAGTCACTGGGGAGCATTGGGGAGGCTGAGACTCTTGGGGCTCTCTGGTCAGCTAGTCCAGCAGAATTGTTGAGTTCCAGATTCAGTGTCACAGAAAGTAAGGGGCAGAGTCTAATAGAGGAAGACACCAGATGTCAGCCTCCGACCTTTGTGTGTGTGTGCACCCACGCGCACATGTTCACACCCACCTGAACGTGTGTGTGTACAACATCTCCACATCACCATGTCCAAATAAACAAATAAAATAAATTTTAAAATGAGAGTTGAGTAGAAAGGGACAGACATGTTAGTGACACAGTGGCCTCAGATGGAGCCTCTTGTTACTGCCCTCAGGGGACAGAGTCAGGAGGACGTGGTTCTGGGAGGCAGGGTAATGTCACACTCTATCCCTGTGCCTCGGTCATTGACCTGGGTGCCAGTTGTGAGTGCCCTGCCCTAGGGGAAGCCCTGATCAAGTTCCTCCACAGATGGGGACCCCGAGGCCCAGAGAGGGGACAGGACCTACCCCAGGTCATACAGTGAGTTAGAGGATCTGTGGGCTCCAGAGCCCAAGCCTGTGGCCCCTCTCCCCACCTGCACCATCCCCACCCATAGTGACTGAGTTTGCTTCCCACACTGGCATGTCCCTGAACTGGCCTCTTCTGTTTGTGTCCCAAACCCTACCCCTCTCCCTCATGCCTGCCAGTCCTTATGGCCTGTGATGTGTGCATGCTGTTCAAGGGACACCAGAGACTGACTCAATTAATTTGTGACCACCTCATGCTCCTTTCTGTCCCCAGCACCTCCCACTATATGGGGCTCTAATGAGACAGGTGAGGTGACAGTCCTGGAGGGCCACACAGCACAGCTCCTCTGTGAGGCCCGAGGAATGCCAGCCCCTGACATCATCTGGCACAAGGATGGGACCCTCCTGGCCCCCAGCTCAGAAGTGGTTTACAGCAAGGGGGGCCGGCAGCTACAGCTGGTGAAGGCCCAGCGTTCCAGCGCTGGCCTCTATACCTGCCAGGCCAGCAATCCTGCAGGGATCACCAAGAAATCCACCAGGCTGGAGGTTTATGGTAAGCAACCAGGGGACTTGCAGCAATGGGCAGCTGGTATGGGAGGTGCCTGTCTCTGAAGGTCAGTGAGAGATGGCCACTTGAAGTGTGTAAAAGCAAATGGGTGATTCAGGGGAAGGGTTCATTTGGGCCCACTGCACAAATGAGGAAACTGAGGCTGGAGGCAGGGCCTAGATAGGAGTCCTGCAGAGTCTAGCTCCTCCTGGAAGACTGTGAAACCCCCACTCCTCATTAAATTTCCTAGGGTGGCATGAAGATCCCCGCTTTAACTATGTGTAGCTTAGGGCTTAGAGCGAGGCCCAGGGCCTGTGGCTGATATGCAGTAGAACCAGCTGCCAAAGCATTTTTGACCTCTTGTGTTCCCATGGGATGGAGAAGCTTGCCCAGTTCATACTTCAGGGATGCATGGGCCCTGTCCCTCCCTGGGAGGGTCTGATGTCACATCTATGAATTGGCAATCCTGAAGAGTGGGCTCAGAAAAAAATGGAGTGCACTCACCGGGCAGTGGTGGCACACACCTTTAATCTCAGCACTCGGGAGGCAGAGGCAGGTGAATCTCTGTGAGTTTGAGGCCAGCCTGATCTACAGAGTGAGTTCCAGGACAGCCAGGGCTGTTACACAGTGAAACACTGTTTCAAACCACTGTATCTGCCTCTGGGTCAGGCAGAGCAGGGTGCTCTGGGGAATCTGGAAACAGTGTGAGGGTCAGCAGGAGTCATTTGTCCGCTGGTAAAGAGTTGGCAAAGGCGCTCTGATCACATAAGTGCAAAGGGCTTGGGTGCCAGAATCTGGAGGCGATGAGCTGAGGAAAGGGTGGGCCCACTGTAGCACCTGCCGCCAGGGACTCCCAAGAGGCTCTGACACCTCTGGAATAGAATGAAAACTGCATGCCTATTACTTTTTCCAAGAGCCTCGGGGCCCTAATAAGGTTTGAAGCATCTTGGGTCCCAGTTCATGATGGCACCCTATTACCTGGTGGTCATTCTATCGGCTCTACAACTCAGAGCCTGAGAGACACACTCCCCACATCCCTTGGGCTTGGCCGCCATGATCTCTAAAAACACTTCAAATGTCAGGAGTCCCCAAGCCATACCACTGTGGCTCAGATCCTCTTTAGCCATCTGCCGTCTCACTCTAGGGATGAGGAGACTTCCAGAGGTTGCGGCCTAGTCTGGAGTCCTGGAGATCTGTCCCTGTTCAAGAGACAGGCTGGTGTTCTCCTGGTGACAGGGGACTCAGGGACTGAGAGATGAGGCTCTTCCAGTGAGGGTCTGAGAGAGGCTGGGTAGAAGAGACTGTGTCCAGCCAATAGGAGGAGGCTGGGGAGCCTAGCTGTAATTGTTGATCCTCGAGACAGCCCTGTCTCTTCCTTAGTTTCACCTACCATCGAGGGTGCTGATGGAGGGCCGTACCTGGTGCAGGCCGTGGCTGGGAGGCCCGTGGCACTGGAGTGTGTGAGCAGAGGCCACCCACCCCCTACCATCTCCTGGCAGTACGAAGGGCTGCCAGTGGTGGAGAGCAACGGGACATGGCTGGAGGCAGACGGTGCCCTGCAGCTGGAAAACCCAGGCGAGGCATCGGGTGGTCTCTACAGCTGTGTGGCCAGCAGCCCTGCTGGAGAGGCTGTGCTGCAGTACTCTGTGGAGGTGCAGGGTGAGCCAGCTGTGGATAGGTCTCCTCCCATGCCCACTCCATGTTTAGTCCCAGAGGAGGTGGAGGGTGGCAGGGAAGTCGTATGTACCCTCTTCCTGTGTGCCACGGGTGAACAGTGAGACCTGGGTTGGGAACATGTGGTAGGAGAGACAAGGTTGAGCTATGGGGTCCTGATCTTCACTCTTGCCCATGGCCCAGGACTAGCCTCTCCAGGAAGGATGATGCTCCGTCTTCTGCCCACAGAATAGGCATGTTGCAGGGCCTGTGAGACCTGAAGCTGGGAGTGGGTGAGAGTCCTGCTCTGCGGACACTCAGTTCCTACCTTCCCAGACGTGACTCTATGTGGCCCTCTGTGGACATAAGACAGAGAGCAGACTACAAGGCAGACAGGACTCTGGGCCACCGAGGACAGACATGACATAAATGGTCCCTGAGGAGGCCATCGAGGCCCCTCTTTACTGTTCCTGGAAGGTCTCCTGGGGAGCATTTGAGGGGAAGTAAAAGGCACTGGGGCCTTGGTAGTACTTAAGGCCAGAATGAGCACCAGCCATCCAACAGCATGTCCTGCCCACAGTGCCCCCACAGCTGCTGGTGGCTGAAGGCAAGGGTCAGGTGACTGCCATCGTGGGACAGTCTTTGGATCTCCCGTGCCAGGCATCAGGTTCTCCGGTGCCTACCATCCAGTATGTATGAAACTGGCCGGGGTGGGGACAGGCAGAATGTGGGCTGTGGTGAAGGGAGGGAGACAGGGAAGCCATTCCTGCTCCTAGGGGCGTAAACATGGTCGTGAACCCATGGAAGGGAGGCTGCAAGGTGACTTGACCCCCTCTCCATCCATCAGGTGGCTGCAGAATGGCCGCCCAGCCGAGGACCTGGCTGGAGTGCAGCTGGCCTCACAAGGGACTATACTGCACATCAGCCATGTGGAGCTGGCTCACTCAGGCCTCTTTGCCTGCCAGGCCACTAATGATGCAGGGACATCTGGGGCCGAGGTGGAGGTCTCTGTGCATGGTGAGTGGGGACTCTGAGGGAGTGGGCGACCTGAAATGGGGGGTGGTAGAGCTGGAGACCATGGCAGACTGGGAGTGGCATGGGTCCTGTCTTCTCTGTGTAGACTTCTAGGCTCTGTCTGCTCTGTGTAGGACTTCCAAAGACCTGGGTGGGAGAGGCTTGTCTCAGCTGCTTATCACACTTGCCATCTGTCCTGTCCAGCTGCCTGGGGACTTCCCAGCCTCCGGCCTCCACTCTCATCTGGTTGAGCACATCTCACTTTATTTAAATCTTTCATAAGTGCCACTGTCTCATCTCTGAGTCTGCCTAGTTCCTCCTTGTCTTCCAGGCCTGCCCTTCCCTCCAGGAAGCCTTGATTCTACCACATGCTTCACCCTCACTGTTCAGTCTCTCATGGCTACTGCCAACCACCCCACTTCTCTGGGGTGACTTAACTGTCCTTCTTTATGCCAGCTCTGTGGCTTTGGGACCTCCAAAAGGGCATCATGGCGGTCTCCTTTATTTTATGTGGGACATACAGCTGTTTTGGTCATAGAATGGACACTAAACACTATTGTGAACATACATGATAGGTGGATAGGTGCATAGAATTGATAACTGGATGGATGGCTGAGTGGATGTACAGATAGGCAGTTAGGTGGGTGGCAAGATGGATGGATGGATGGTTTAGTTGGTGAATGCATGGGCTAGATGGATGGGGAGGTGGATTAGTGGGTGAGTAGGTAGACGGATGGATGGACAGGTAGGTGAATGGATGGGTAGATAGATGGGTGTGTGGATGTATGTATGTATCAATGGATGTGTGGTAGGATGAATGGATGGATGGATGGATGGATGGATGGATGGATGGATGGATGGATGGATGGATGGGTGGATGGATGGATGGATGGATGATGGGTGGATGGATGGGTGGATGGTGTGTGGATGGATGGATGGATGGTGTGTGGATAGATGGATGTGTGGGGGGGTAGATGGATGGGTGGATATGTGGTTGGATGAATGGATGGGTGGATGGATAGATGTGTGGATGGATGGATGGGTGGATGGTGTGTGGATAGATGGATGTGTGGGGGTAGATGGATGAATGAATGGATGGAGGGTGCGTGGGTAGATGGATGGATGGATGGTGTGTGGATGGATGGGTGGATATGTGGTTGGATGCATGGATGGGTGGATGGATAGATGTGTGGATGGATGGATGGATGGTGTGTGGATAGGTAGATGTGTGTGTGGGTAGATGGATGGGTGGATGTGTGGTTGGATGAATGGATGGGTGGATGGATAGATGTGTGGATGGATGGATGGTGTGTGGATAGATGGATGTGTGTGTGGGTAGATGGATGGGTGGATATGTGGTTGGATGAATGGATGGGTGAATTAGGGTGGATGAATGGTTGCATAGATGCATGGATGGATGGATGGGTGGATTGTAGATGGACCTATGGATGCATGGATTGGGAGAACTTGCAAAGGGAAAGTTGTTGGCTCTCTGTGGGAAGCCCCTTCCCTTACCCAGGTGTTTGAGGAACAGTGGTTCTAAAAGCCATTCCTTTGGCCAGGCCTTCAAAGCCACACCTTCCCTTGCAGCCATTTAGGGAATTACTGGGTGCCCATCATGGAACTCTTGAGCTTGACTCGAGCTTTCTCCATCTTTCCTGCCCAGAGCTCCCCTCAGTGCACATCATGGGTGGTGAGAATCTCACAGCCCCTTTCCTGCAGCCTGTGACCCTCCAGTGTGAAGGTACCGGAGTGCCTACCCCGAGCCTCCGCTGGTGGAAGGATGGTGTGGCCATGACAACCTCAGGGGGCAGACTTCAGGTACAGTTAGAGACCCAGGACTGGCTGTCAAAGAGCAGCTCTGCAGAGGTCCTGGAACCCCTGAGCAGTCTTTGCAGACGGTAGACATTAGAGCCCCTCGGCATATGCACACTAAATAGCCCTTGGGTGCTATGCCTGGGGAATAGAGGGGTCCCTTAGCCCAGTCCAGGCCCTGGAAGCTTAGCTACCAGAGGAAAAAGACAGAAGTGATATCATGGGAATGTGGGTGCGGGGCCCACGGCTCCCTTGCAAGGCTTGCACCTGCCCGTGGGGGCCACGCTCACATCCTACCCTCTTTCTGACTGGGGCCTGGCCCTAGACCCTATGGCGTCCTCTCATCCCAGACCTTTCTCTCCCAGATCGAGAAGGCAGACCTGAGAGATGAAGGTGTCTACACGTGTGCGGCCACCAACCTGGCAGGAGAGAGCAAGAAGGATGTGACACTAAGGGTTCTGGGTGAGGGCCACAACTTGATTGGGGTCCAAAGCCTGGGGTCACTGGTGACCCCTCAAGGGACCTTGGTACCAGGAGTGGAAGTTTTAGATTCACAGCTGTGTGCTTAACCTTGCAAAGGGTAGACAGTGCCAAGCAGTAGCCGTAGCTGGTGGATCCTGAAGTATTTTCAGTGGTCACCTTGCCCACATTAATGGCTCCCTTGCTGGCTGGATTTGTGTTTGGGGGCTCATATATGTCCCTGGCAGCATGGACAAGCCCTGCCAGGCTACTCCCGGATTGCCTGAGGTTCCAACTTCTACTGTGCCAGCTTTGGCTCCTCCACGGGGATAGGGGTTGTATGACCTCAGTGAAGATCTCACAGCCCCTGCTCCAGTTTGGGGCTTTTCTAAGGACAAGCTCCTTGGTTCATGGATGTGAGCTTGTCACCAGAACTCTTTAGGAGAAGTGAGGAAAGACAAAAGAATGGGACTGGGGCTGCCCAGAGCCCACACCCTCCAAGAGTGGTTTCTCCTTGTAACCCCCTAGTGCCCCCCAACATTGAGCCAGGTCCAGTCAACAAGGCTGTTCTGGAAAATGCCTCAGTGACCTTGGAGTGCCTGGCTTCAGGTGTGCCCCCTCCAGGTAAGACCCCTCCCTTTGGCCAGAAGTCCGCTCTAGCCAGTCCTAATTCCCTGTGGAAGGGGCTGCAAGTGCCCAGAGCTTTGTATGAAGGTCAGGAACAAACCTGTAAGAATTCCGTTCAAGGGTCTAGCATCACTGGACTGGTCCAAGCTGTGGATGAAGAATAGGATCCCCTCCAGCTGTTCCTCCCAGACCAGCATGGAAGGAAAGAACCAGGCACTTGGGTGAATCATATGAGTGCCCACATCCAGGCTAGGATGGGATTTATCTGTGTGCCAGGAGGGAGGCCCATTTCCTGTCCCCCCATGAGCTAGGGACAGTCACTTGCATTGCATGGATGAGCCCAGGAAGTAATTACCTCCCGTGGAGCCCGTGGGTAGATATAGTGGGCCCTGACTAGAGGTAAGGAAGCCCAACGTACAGTGCTCCATCCTTACCTTTGAGGCTGCTGTTGAGGGTGCTTGCCTGCTATGCCAGTGGTTCTCAACCTGTGGGTCACAACCTCTTTGGAGGTCAAATAACCTTTTTGCAGAGTCACATATCTGGTATCCTGCATATCAGCTATTTACATTATGATTCATAACAGTAGCAAAATTACAGTTATGAAGTAGCAATGAAAATAATTGTATGGTTGGCGTCATCTCAGCATAAGGAACTGTACTAAAGGGTGGCAGCGTTAAGAAGGTTGAGAACCACTGTTCTTTGTTCTCCTGGGTGAGGGTGGCTATGGGAAAGAGGAGAGGGCTTGGCTGGCTTTGGTTCTCCCTTACTTGTAGTAAGAAGGCTGTTTGTTCGTTTCCTGGCCACCCAGACTCTCAAAATAACCACACAGAATCTGTATCAATTAAATCACTGTTTGGCCTAATAGCTCTAACTTCTTATTGGCTAGCTTTTACATCTTAATTTAACCCATTTTCATTATTTTATATTTTACATGAGGCTCGTGGCCTACCAGCAAGGTTCCAGCCATGTCTGTCTCCAGTGGTGGCTCCTTGCGTCTCACTGACTCCACCTTCTTTTTCCCAGCATTCAGTTTAGTTTTCCCCCTGCCTAGCTCTGCTCTACCCTATCACAGGCCCAAAACAGCTTCTTTATTAACCAATGGTATTCACAGCATACAGAGGAGACTCCCACATCACCACCCCTTTTCTGTTTAAATAAAAAGGAAGGCTTTAACTTTCACATAGTAAAATTACATATAACAAAATGAGTATCAGGCAAGAATTATAGTTACAATATTTATATCTACTTTATCTTTTATCATAACTAAGGAAAACTATAATTATCTATTCTTCAGCTCCATCAAAGACTCCAGAAGGATATAATATTACCTAAGTAAACAGGAATCATATTGTAAACAACTTCCAAAACTCTAGAATTGACAGGGACATCTCACTGCCTGAACAGTCACCCAAAGTTCTTTTGCATCTTTGGAGCATCCATCATCAGCCTACAGGTCCATAATATCCCAGACTTTTCTACGAAGCAGGAAATTTCAAAGACAGTTCCACCTATATTAGCAGTTTGTCACTCACTTTTTTCTGTGTCCTGCAGAATATCTGGCAGACTCTTTCATGAAGCAGGAACCCCAAAGTACCATCTTACCTTTAGGGAAGTTCAGCAGTCATTTTTCTGTGGGTCCTGCATGTCCAGTTCACACAGCATAGCATCAAGCAGTCCAGGCAAGAGCAGTTTCTTGCCCAAATGGCTAGCAAACTCCATAAAGAGCCTCTTCAGTGACCATCTTCCTCTTGAAGTATCATGGGGCTTCCAGGAGCAGATGTGTCTCACTGTCATGAAAAGTCCTAAGTTCTTAAAACATTTTAAGTGCCATATTCTGAAGGTCTCTGAAAGATTTGAAGAATACCTATCTAACTGAAATATATCTCTATATATCTAGAAAATCTAACATGACTACAAGCTTGACTATTATAGATGACTAGTAACCTATATTTCTTAATTATACATTGCATTTTTAAAAGAACTGCACAATCACAATACCTTAATCAAGAGCAGAAATATACATCAATAGACCAAGATCCATACCAATGCAAATTATGTATTTCTATATCATAGCCCTCTTTATATGTAAACAAACATTTATAAACAATATCTGGGAATTTGGGCATAGTTCTCTCCAAACTGCTTCCTGCTTTTCCTTGGGTAAAGTATTTTTAGGGGTGTTCACTGTGACCTTTCAGAGGGCCTTGGTCCATCAAACCACATTAGCCTGGAATGAATCCACAGGTTCTTATTCTCTGTGGAAACAAAAGCAGAACCTCTTTTCCAAAGCAACAAATCCTTAGACCCATATTTTGAAATCAAGATAATTTAAAATATATATGTTGGTTTATCTTAGCAATCCCCAGAATCAAATGTCTCTCTGCAGTCAAAACATTCAAAGAAAACACAATAATATACATAATCCAGACACTCTGTGTATTTTCTATCTTTATTTTTTTATATTTATTTTATTATCTTTACTCCTTTAATCTATTACTGTCTGTACTCTGTCTCTTTAAAGACTTTGTTTTATTTTTTTCTAAACCATTTACTTCCTTTTATGATTCTCTATACTCTTTATCTTCTCTCTCCCAAGCCTACATATGTTTTTTTAAACAAACTGTGACCCATTTAGAGGTCTTTTATGTCTGAATCTGTCCTTATTGCGTATCTGTAATCCTTTTCTGACCAGAACTGCTTTTTTTAAAATGCTAAGTGGGCGTGGCTAGGGCCAACAGGGCCCTCCCTGCTTGCTCTGCCCAGTCTAGAATGATGGCGGCATGTTCAATGCCTCTGCAAGCTGCACGCACCACCCCAGTTACAAGTATGCAGTGGGTCTATGTTGAGCCATTAAGCAGTTTGTAACATGCTGCTCACAGACCCCATTTAAACGCTCCATAGCCAAACCTCCCGAGAAAGAGTTAGAGCTGTTTGTGCTAGTGAACCAGGAAGCCACCACTTTTTTTTTTAAGAAGCCACACAGTTTTTACTGCACCTCTCTCTCTCTCTCTCTCTCTTTTTTTTTCTCAAGACTTTGGTGCCTGTCCTGGAACTAGCTCTTGTAGACCAGGCTGGTCTTGAACTCACAGAGATCTGCCTGCCTCTGCCTCCCGAGTGCTGGGATTAAAGGCGTGTGCCACCACCGCCCGGCTACTGTACCTCTCTTAAAGTAGACACATCACCCCTGCTCACTGCGAGCCCATCTAGGAAAATAAATTGTGGCTACCAAGAAACTGTGCTAAACTCTATTCTTTTTTGCCTAGAATTACTTCTCAAGCTCTCTCAGGTTTTATGTGGATTTAGCTAGCACACGTTGGAGCGCCAGTTTGTAGTAAGAAGGCTGCTTGTTCGTTTCCCGGCTGCTCAGACTCTCAAAATAATAGCAGAAACTGTATTAATTAAATCACTGCTTGGCCTATAAGCTGTAACTTCTTATTGGCTAGATCTTACATCTTAATTTAACCCATTTTCATTATTTTATATTTTACCATGAGGCTCGTGGCCTGCCAGCAAGGTTTCAACCATGTCTGTTTCCAGTGGTGGCTCTATGGCTTCTCCTGACTCCGCCACCTTTCTCCCAGCATTCAGTTTAGTTCCCGCCACCCGCTTAGTTCTGCTCTACCCTATCACAGGCCCAAAACAACTTCTTTATTAGCCAATGGTATTCACAGCATACAGAGGTGAATCCCACATCACTTACTCTAGCTGACTAGCCCTCTTTCTGGAACTTCCTCTCAGCCTCTGGTCTTGTCTCCTGCCGTGCTGCTCTGTTCTGTCCTCAGTGCCCTTCCCAAGAACTCTGATTGTCTCTAGCATTGGAAGAAGTGTGTGCTGACTCTGGAAGTTCCTCTGCCTGCCCCTACAGCCAATAGCTGATAGGATGCTTGCACACCCTTTCTCTCCCAGATGTCTCCTGGTTCAAGGGCCGCCAGCCTATCTCTACCCAGAGAGGGGTGGCAGTTTCAGCTGATGGGAGAGTTCTTCATATTGAACGAGCCCAGCTTTCCGATGCAGGGAGCTACCGCTGTGTGGCGACCAATGTGGCAGGCAGTACAGGACTTCGGTATGGCCTACGGGTCAACGGTGAGTGGCCAGGACCGTAGGGCCTTTTCCAAAATGCTTGTTTTCTTTCCAACAGCTTGTTTTCTTTCTGTCTAGCCTCCTGTCTCTTGTCTACTTGTTTTTCAGCTTATCTACCCATTCATTCATCTGTTCATCCCCCATCTATAATCCATCCTCCTGCCCATCCACCACTCACACACCTATCTTTACATTCATCCAGCCACCCGCCTTTGCTTCCATCCATTCACCCATATATCTACCCATCTACCATCTACTTTTCCATCTATCCATCTCTTTACTGTCTATTCACCCACCATCCACCCACCCATGTACCCATCCATTTACCCATCCATCCACCTATCTATCTACCCACCCACCAATTAATCCTTCCATTCACCCATCCATCCATCCACTGAGCCACCATTCACCCATCTATCCATCCACTGATCCATCTATTCATCCATCTACCTATCCTTTCACTAGCCAGCAAGCCAGCCTCTCATTCATTCATATAAACTGTTAATTGCCTATTCATTTATCCAACCATCCATGTATTCCAAACTTCGGTCCGTCCATTTACCCAGCCATCCAGTCTTCTGTCTATGTATACAAATATCCACTCATCCGTCATTGATGCAACATCCATCTCTCCAATCCTATGCCCACTCATCTCATCACTGTTCCATTCTTCCGTCTAAGCTACAGAGATGTAGGAAACACAAGAAACTGAAGGGAGGCTGGGTTTTGAGTGAATTTCCCTGGGGCCATATGAACAAATATTAATACATCCCACATAGAGCCCCAACGGCTGATCAAAGGAATGGTTTCACCCAAGTCCAGCTTGAGAAACCAACGAGTTTATTGGACTTGCTTACAGGCTTCTCACAGGAGTATGGATGACCCCCAAACAGGGATATTAGCAAAAAGTCCCATATCAGCATCTCAAAGGCTGCATGGAGCCCCACTTCTGTCAGTCTCCCACCTCCTATAGCACCCCTAGCATCCTCTAGCACCCCCAGAGACCATGTGAAGCTAGAGGGAAAGGAGCAGCCTTCCCTACCTTCTTCTTCAGTGAGGGAACCCCAGAAGGCCTGATCTTGTGAGGGTCTCAAACAGGAAGTCATAACCACTCTGGTGAAGATGGTAATGGCCATGGCATGCATGGAGGCCAAGACTGCCCAACACTGGGCATGCCTGGAGCATATAAACTAAGAGGGGATGGGGCGATTTGGTAGCCAACTAGAGCTGGACCACTTGAGTCTCATGGGCCATGAGAGAGATTAACTTTTATCCTGAAAGCCTCCTGGCTACCATGGGATTTTTCAAGGTGTGGTTAGCTGTGGTTTTTCAGGGTGTCAGTGTCACACCTGAGATCTGAGCCAGGAGGACCCTCAACTCTTGCTTCCCCTACAATCCCCAGGATAAGTCACTTCTGATGACCCAAGGCCTGAGTTTAAGTGTGGTGTCTGCCACATTCTAACTGCTTAGCCTTGGGCAGGCGACCTCTCTGAGCCTCAATTTCTCATTAGCAGAAGCCTCTGGCGTGTTGACACAATATCTGACAGGTGCCTGGGCTGGGATGTGACACCCATGCTTTTGTCTGTGACCTGTATTCCTGAGGGTAACCAGCCTGTGTCACTTGCAGTGGGACTCACTGACCCCTGCTTCCCTGTCACCCATCTTTGCAGTACCACCCCGAATCACCCTACCACCCAGCCTGCCAGGCCCAGTACTACTTGGCACACCCTTCCGCCTAACCTGCAATGCCACTGGCACCCCCAGCCCTACGCTGATATGGCTGAAGGATGGAAACCCTGTGTCCCCCAAAGGGACCCCCGGCCTCAAGGTCAGTAGCACTGGGTGGCCCCTGAGCAACCTCCTGCTGTGTTCCCTAGGGACTGGCAGCAGAGGCCAGGCCCCGGGAGCCTAGTCTGAGGGAGAAGCAGAGTCCCTACTCACTGGGATACGCTACATGCCACTGATGCCAGCCAAATATGTAGCCTAGAGTGTTTTGTAGCCACACTGAAATGAGGAAAAAGGACCTAGCTATGATGGTGCATGCCCAAACCCCAAGCACTCAGGAGGCTGAGGCAGGAGGATCACCATGACTTCAAGGCCAGGCTGATCAACACAGTGAGTTCCAGGCCACTGTTGGCTATACATTGGCCTGTCTCACTTCTACCTGAAAAAATGAAAAGGGCTGAGGACGTAGCAGTCAATAGAGTCCTTGCCCAGCGTGCATGAAGCCCTGGCTCCTTTCCTAGCATTGCATAAGTTAGGCATGTGGCATACACCTGGAGTCACAGCACTCAGGGGGTAGAAGCTGGAGGATCGGGGTTATTCTCCACTACATGAACAGTTCAAGATCAACCTGAGCTATTTGTGACCTTCCCTCAGGGGGAAAAAAAAGCAAACCATTTTTTCCATGTCTGAAACAGGGTTCTCACTATGTAACTCTGGCTGTCCTGGCACCCATTTTGTAGCATATAGACCAGACTGACCTTGAACTCACAGCGATCTGCCTGCCTCTGCTCCCCAAATGCTGTTTTTAAAGGTGTGCCGTACCATGCAGGGCTAAGGCAGACCAATTTTAACGTTATCAAATCCAATATCAAAAAGGGTTCATTTTGTCACATGACAAGTGAAGAAAGTCACTCACGAGATGTTCCATACTTTGATGCTCACACCAGTTCTGATTATGTGTTTTATACACATGGTCCGTCTCAATTTCATAGCCTCTTGAGGTCTCCTGGCTTCGCATGGCAAGCAGCCACTGGGGTGGGCAGAACGGCTCCAGGTGGCTCTTCTAGAGACAGGTAAAATGGCCACCAGCCAGCGGGGTCCTCAGGCTCAGGGGTGCAGCTTATGGTTCCTCTGCCTTGGAGGACCCCAGGGGTCTGGAACAGGATTCAAGTTGGGTGTGATACCAGGGCTCACTTGTCAGGACAGGCACTGTCCCTGTAGTGGGAGCTGCGTTTGATGTGGACTTCCCTCTGGGGTACAGATCTTCCCCGGAGGCCAAGTCCTCACTGTGGCCAGCGCCCATGCTTCGGATGCGGGCAGCTACTCCTGCGTAGCAGTGAGCGCTGTGGGCGAGGACCGCAGGGACACTGTTCTGCAAGTTCACAGTGAGTCTTTCACCTGGGGGCGAGGTTGGGGCATTACTGTAAGCTAGCCGGTTCAAGAAGCTCGGCTTGGGGGGACATCCCCAACCTTGTGCCCAGTCGGGGCAGGGGAGCAGATGGAAGAAATGAGAGTTACCACCTGACCTTGTGGTCACCATTAGTTACTAGAGCCCTGTCCTGGGGCAATAAGCATCCCTGTAGGTGAGCAAGTGGCAGGCAGGTGGCCATGCACAGCCAGGAGCTCTGTGGTTAGAGCTTGGGGGAAGGAGCATGAAGCTCCAGGGTTGGGGCAATGTATGACGAGTGAGGAAGGAAGCCCAGGGTTCTCTGGCTCCCACACTGAGGGGGTCAGGAACTTGCCCCCAAGCCTGTACAACAGACGGAGGTGGCAGGACTAGGCTGGACGTGGCTCTCATCCCCTGGCTGCGGGGAGTGGCTAGGCCACCACAGCTGTGGCCTTTTGTTAGGGTTCTGTCCCTCACCTTAGGGTTTCCTTTGCTGTCTGCACCACAGTGCCCCCCAGCATCCTTGGAGAAGAGCTGAACGTGTCTGTCGTAGTCAATAAATCAGTGGCACTGAAGTGCCAGAGCCATGCTATGCCTCCCCCTGAGCTTAGATGGCAGAAGGATGGGAGACCCCTGGAGCCTCACCCTGGCATCCGCTTCTCTGCAGACAAGGCTGTGTTGGAGGTGTGTAGCTATGCAGCTGGCTGCTGAAAGCAGTAGCTGAGCAGGGGCAGGGCTTATGGGTGTCCCAGATACCTGTGAGCAGTGTTCAGCTCAGTGTGACCAATGATCACCCACCAGGAGACAGAGCCCTCAGAGTCTCCCCCAGGACCCAACATTCGCTGGCTGCCGCTCCTTCCCCCACCCATCACCTTGTGTTGTGACCATTCCCACCTCCAGGCGTCACCCTTTGATCTCCTCTCCTTGCCCTTCAGTCTTCAAAGCCATGGTGCAGCCTCATTACCCCCAGGTCAGGATCTGACCCCAAGATGGCAGATCCCTTACCCATCATCCTTCACTCTCCGCCTCTTCTTCTGGTGGATTCTGTTGGACTTCCTGAGGAGTGTGGGAACGATGAAGGGCTGGGAGAGGACTGGCTCGCCACGTGCGCAGCCTCTTGGCAGGATCAGGGCTGTGGATCTGATGTAGAGGAGCCAGAAGGGTGACGTGGAGCAATCCTGACTTCTAGAAACCTCTTGTTGTCACAGGCAGGGAGCTGTTGTCACAACTTCACATTCCATAGGGGAGATCAGGCTCAATGAGGTCACATGACGTGATGAGGGTGACACAGTCCATCCAGGGGTGACACCACCTCTGCTTGACTCACTGACCAGCTAGCTATCTTTGCTTCTGGCCAGGTGGACCAAGTGAAGGTGTGGGATGCGGGCCACTACACCTGTGAGGCCCTGAACCAGGCCGGCCGCTCTGAGAAGCACTTCAACTTAAATGTCTGGGGTGAGGGTCTCCATGTTCCTTCCCCCGGGGCTGGCTTTCAGATCCCAGGAAGAAGGGATACCTAATCTGGGCCCCAGAATACAACCCTCCCTCCCTCCCATCCCAGTCCCCCTCAACTCCTGTCTGCTCTGAACCAGTCCCTCCAGCGTTTCCCTCAAAGGAGCCTTACACTCTGACTGTGAGAGAGGGGCAGACTGCAAGATTGTCGTGCGACTGCCAGGGCATTCCCTTCCCCAAGATCTCATGGAGGAAAGATGGTAGGACGGCTGCCCTGCCCAGCTCCCCCTCACCCAGCACCCCCTCACCCAGCACCCCTCACCCAGCACTCCCTCACCCAGCACGCCTTCACCCAGCACCCCTCACCCAGCACCCCCTCACCCAGCATGCCTTCACCTAGCACCCCAGCACCCAGCACCCTAGTGCCTCAATGAGGGCATGGGTTTCCAGCCCTTAAATGGGGACCAGCTGGCTACAGAGCGCTGCTTTCCCCAGCCCTTCTGCTTTGTCCCCATCTGTAGACCCCTTCTAGCCTGTGATCTTCAGGCCCCAAATCCCTGTCACTTCTGCCAGGACCATCGTTCCCCAAGCCCTGGCTGGCCAGGGCCTCCCCACATGGCTAAGTTCTGTCAGTCTGTGAGCCACGTGAGGTGTTGTTTTGGCCACTGCTGCATTTAAAGTCCAGAGCCTAGTGCAGAATACTGTGAGGGTCCCTTAACCCATATATGGAGGGCAGGTTAGACAGAGTTTTTCCTGGGACCTGGAAAGACAGCAAAATGGAGCAAGCCCTATCCTCACCTGGGTGGTCAGGTGGCAGACAGAGTAAGGCAGTTATTCTGGGCCTTAGGGAGAAGGCTACAAAGGGAAAAGGCAGGTATGACCAGGGCTTGGAATTTTAAGGTGTGTGGCTAGGATGTTTGACCCAAGATGAGGGATAACCCTGAGGATAGAGCAAGGAGAAGCCATCCAGGCAGAGGCCAAGGTAGGTGCAAAGACCCTGGGGCAGAAACAAGCCAAGCATACTTTGGGACAGCAAAAGAGTTCAGAAGGGTTGCAGCAGAGTCAGCCAGAAGGACGAAGTGGGAAATGGTTCATAGGGCGATGGGGACTGGATTTGGGCCATTGTGGAGGGTTTGGCTGTACATCCAGTGATACAGGGCAGGTCATGTTCAGAAGTCCCAAGTTGGGAGTATGGTGACTCAGCGAGATGTCAGGATCCAGGGAAGGCTTTCCAGAGCAGATGTCACATATGAGGACACCTAGAGGATGGAGCAGGTGGGTGGGAGGACCACTGTTCCTCATGAAAGGTCCTTTTCTCACTGCCCCAGGTCAGCCCCTGCCTGGGGAAAAGGATGGCCTGGAACAGGTGTCTGCAGTAGGGAGGCTACTGTACCTGGGACAGGCCAAGTCGTCCCAGGAGGGGACCTACGTCTGTGAATGCAGCAACACAGCTGGGACCAGCAGCCAGGAGCAGCAGCTGGAGGTTCTGGGTGAGCCCTGCCGGGACTGAGGAGTGTGTACGTAATGAATGGATAGAGCTGAAGTCTAGACCACCCAAGGGTGGGAGCGGCAAGATGGACACTTACCTGCCCTTCCAGTCCAGACCCTCAACTCCCTATGTAAGTGGGCTACGCAGTTCACTTGGGTCCTAGCCTTGGAAGGCAGAGACAGGGTGTCCCGAGTGAGGTGGCTGGTAAGACTAGTTATATCAGTGAGCTCCAGGTTTAACTGAGAGACCCTGCTTCAATGAATAAGGTGGATGAATATTCAATGAATAAATCATCGGCTGAGGATGATTCGGCATGTAGAACTTAGGCTTCCACAGGCACGCACATGTGTGCACACATGTGGCCTTATATAAGTAAAATGCTACATGCACACCACAGAGAGAGAGAGAGAGAGAGAGAGAGAGAGAGAGAGAGAGAGAGAGAGAACACAGTATAGGGGAGGAAATATTCTGGCCTTGTAAAAACCGTGCTGTGAAGACCGGGGACATTGCTGAGTTGACAGAGTGCTTATCTACCTTGTAATTCCAACACTTGGGAAAGAAAGTGAGAAGATCAGGAGTTCAACGTCCTTAGTCACACAGTGAGTTCAAGGCCAGCCTAAGCCACGTGACACAACAGAAGTGCTAGAAAATAAATCCCAGAAAGGTGCTGGGCACTGTAGTCCCTGTTTGAGAGGCCAAAGCAGAAGGAAAAAAGTTCAAGGCCAGCATGGGTAACTAGAGATGCTCTCGCCTGTGAGACTGAGACCTCACAGACCAGGATGGCTGAGTATATTCTCCAGGGAGCAGCCCACCCAGGTCCCTAGCGTGTCTGAGAGGTCACTAATAGATACAGCTGTCACTCTGCCACAGAGATGAAAAGGCTCAGAGAAGTGAAGTGAATAGGTCAAGGTCACACAGCTTGTGCAAGGAAGAATGTAGGCATAAATGACTGTGTCCACTGAGACCCCAGCACTGGTCATCAGGTGGCCCTGACTACTCTACTGAGAACCTTCCGCCCCATCTCAGTTCCTCCTCAGGTCACTGGACCTCGGGAGCCGCTCACAGCAGTCTCCGTGGTCCAGGGTGGAAACACCACCCTAGACTGTAATGCCACAGGAAAACCCCTGCCAGTGGTGACATGGGAGAGGAATGGTCAACCTGTCCAGATGGAACCTGGCCTGTGGCTTCAGAATCAGAACCACAGTCTACACGTGGAACAGGCACAGGCCTCCCACACCGGTGACTACAGCTGTTTGGCTGAGAACACAGCTGGGCGTGCTGAGAGGAGATTCACACTGTCTGTGCTGGGTGAGGACTGGTGGCCTGTGGGCAGGGTGGAGCTGCTGGGCTGGGCTGGGCTGGGCTGGGCTGGAGAGAGTAAGGTCACGCAGTCTCCTAAAGTCCTGCTACAGACAGCCTGGGGCTTCATCAGTCCGGGCTCTGGTGAGGGCTGCCACTGGGACCATGGCCAACAGGGCCCTCCTGAGGGCTGCTCTCAAAATACCCATGTCCTTCCTTCCCTCCGTATCCTTTCCCCTTCCCTTCCTTCCCATGTTCACTTTTCCCCACCCTGTTCCTGGCAATCCATGCTCTATGTGGCTGGTGTGATGATCTTGGGGGATCTGGGGTAGGAAAGCCAGGAGATCATACATATTGTAGAAGAACCAAGATGCCTGCCTAGAGGAGGTGGCCTTGGGCTGCAGCTGAAAGACTGAGTAGGAGTTGGGTGGCTGCTGGGGTTGTAGTAAGAGAGGGGTGCGGGAGCCCATTGTCACTCCTGCTGTGCACCTGGATCTATTTCAGGTGGCCGTAGGGTGTGGTCCTGGAGAAGGCTGGGGAAGGGATGAGCATGGTGGGTTGGGAGGCTTCTCTCTCATCAGGCCCCACTTTCCTGGGCTTTAATCTTTCTCCTCACCCCAGTGGTAGATCTTCATCCAGAGCACAGATCCAACGGTGGCTATGGGCTTGCTTTTGCAAGCATCCACCCTGCTCGGCTCCTGCCCCATAATGGGCATTGGAATAGGGGATTTTGTGCATTTGGCTCAGTTGAAAGAGTATGTTTAGCATTCTACCAACAAAGTCCTGGCTTCCAGGACCAGAATTGAATAAACCAGCACTGTGGCACACTCCTGTCAGCCCAGCATTCAAGAGATGGAGGCAGGAAGATGAGGAGTTCAAGATTATCCTTGGCTACATAGTATTGTAGAATATCATTTTAAGATATGTTACATTTGTTTATGCTGTGGAACCTTTGTTTTAATGATGCAAAGATGTATGGCATTCTTTTATGTTGCATTTATTTAACTCTGTGAAACTATGTTACTTTGCCTGTCTAAAACACCTGATGGCCTAATAAGGAGCTGAATAGCCAATAGCGAGGCAGGAAAAAGGATAGGTGGGGCTGGCAGGCAGAAAGAATAAATAGAAGGGGAAAGGAGAGAAGAAAGGAGATCTAGAAGCAAGAAAAGATGAAGGAGCGAGAAAAGAAGGTGCCAGCCACCCAGCAGCACAGCCAGCCACAGAGTAAGAAGGAAAGAAAATATATACAGAAATAGAGAAAGATAAAAGCCCAGAGGCAGAAAATAGATGGGATAATTTAAGTTAGAAAAGCTGGCTAGAAACAAGCCAAGCTTAGGCCAGGCATTTATGAGTAAGAATAAAGTCTCCATGTGTGATTATTTGGGAGCTGGCTGGCGGGCCCCAAAAGAGTCAAAGAGCAAAAAACAACCAATTACAATAAAGCAAGAGTCAGAGGCCAGCCTAAGATACTTAAGACACTATCTTAAAAAAAAAAAAAGAGCTGGGTGGTGGTGGCGCACACCTTTAATCCCAGCACTCAGAGGCAGGAGGATTTCTGTGAGTTTGAGGCCAACCTGGTCTACAAGAGCTAGTTCCAGGACAGGCTCCAAAGCTACAGAGAAACCCTGTCTCCAAATAAATAAATAAATAAAGAAAGAAAGAAAGAAAGAAAGAAAGAAAGAAAGAAAGAATAATCCTGTCCAAATCCCTCTGAAAGGATGGATAAACTGAGGCCTGAGATTCCTGTCTGGTCCCAGAGCCCACTTGTGGTCACACCAATACCCGTGTGGTATCACACCTTTGAGGGAAGCAACTGGGACCCCTCCCAGTGCTTGATCCCTCCCAGTTTACAACTGGGGCCACGAGTCCTTGGGCAGAGAGTGCAGTGCTGAGTGCACCTGTCTGTACTCTGAATGCAGTACCTCCTCAACTCCCTGGAGACTTGGACTCCTTGACCAACGTCACTGCCACCTTGCAAGGCTCCTTGACGCTGCTCTGTGAAGCTGCAGGGGTCCCGCCCCCGACAGTTCAGTGGTTTCGGGAGGGACAGCCAATCGGCCCCGGAGAGAATACCTACCTCTTGGCAGGTAAGGCACTAAACCAGGTTTGTTTCATGATCAGTCTACCCTATGACCTCTGACCCTGAACTGCCAGGCCACAGTGACCCATCAATCATCAATTGTGGGATTGCGAACACATTTCCCACTTGATAGAGGTCACCAGATGCATTGTTTAGACAAGAACACAGAAACTGGAATTAGGCTGAGCACAAAGGGAACTGGCAATCAATTAGTATGTCTGCCATGAGTGTAGGAATGGCAGTGATGATGTGTATGTGTGTTATCTGCCCCAGGTGGGTCTTTACAAGATCTGTGGTTTCTTTGTGAGGAACTAGTTCTGCTTCAAAGATCCCTGGGAGAAGAAGCCTTTTTTGTGGGGAGGGCTCTTGGGACAAAATGGACATCTGAAAAAACTAGGACTATGTAGCTCTGTAGCTCACTGTTGTCTCTCAGCCCTAGCCAGAGCCACAGAGAGCCAGCGTCTCAGTTCCTTCTTGCCGCACAGGTCCTCAAGTTTTTCTGATATCGTGTTCTATTCTTCTGTTTACTCTCATGGGCCTCTGGTTCCCCACTAGAGGAATGGAACACAGGAGGCGGATACTTGTATATTAATGCTTGCTGATCCTATGCCTTCCCTCCCCTCCGAGGTGGTTGGATGCTGAAGGTGACCCCAGCCCGGGAGCAGGACAGAGGCCTCTACTCATGCCTGGCCAGCAATGAGGCTGGGGAGGCACGGAGGAACTTCAGTGTGGAGGTCCTGGGTAGGACACACTCTATGTTCTTAGGAGCATCAGGAGCCTCTTCTTCCAGCTGGGATGCTAGGGTGGGCAGAGATGGAGGAGGCTGGACCCGGTTTTCCTTGCTTCATCAGAACCTGTGCTCTGGGGGTGGGGAGAGGCTCAGCCAATCAAATGCTTGCTGCGGAAGTGTGAGGACCTGAGTTTGATCCCCAGATCCCAAGTAAAGGAAAAATGATCTGAGGGTTGTAGCACTCGCTCAGAATCCCAACACTTGGTGATGGGAATGGGAGGGTCCCTTGGGAGCTCTGGCTGGCCAGCCTAGCCTGCTTGGCAAATTCTGGGCCAGAGACCCAGGATTTTTTGGTTTTGTTTTTTAAAGGTGAATCCTTCCTGAGGTTCACCTTTGACCCCCACATGCACATGCATTCCCAAACACATGTAAACACACTACATACTCACACAATATTCACATATACCATACACACATCACAAACCACACCATACATACACATACCACACATGTACACACACACATACACACACCATATACACAAACACCACATGCACATGTACACACATCACATACCACACACACACACATACAAACATACACACCACACACACATATATACACACACCACGCACACACCATACACACAAATATCACACACCATAAATTACACACCACACACACACCAAAACATACACCACACACACACATACACACACACACATTATCACACACACATACATGTATACCACACACACACCATACACACAAACACCAAACACACCATATGCATACACATGCATACCACACACATACACATATACCACACACACCATATACACAAATACACATACCACACACACCATACACACATATGCACATACCACACACACACATACATACCACACACATCATACATACATACCACACACATACACACACACCACACACACACCATACACACATATGCATATACCACACACACATACACACACACTCCCATACCACACATACCATACACACATATACACATATCACACAAACACATACACACCCCACACATCATACATACACATACCACACACATACCACATACACACACATGTATACACACACCATCTATACTGAAGCTGCCCTGATATTTTCCAGAAACAGTAAGGATTAACCCAAAGTCGGGGGAACAAATATTCTCAACCCCACACCAACTTCTCTGTCCAGAGTCTCCTCAGAGCAATTCATTAAACTGACTTCTGGGTAGGAGCAGACATGGGCAAAATGGGGAAACTGAGGCACAGCAAACTTTGTTTCCTGTTCTGTGGATGGATAGCCTGGGGTGGGTCACCTAGCTGGAAACTGTTTGCCTTCCTTCTCCTCCAAGTTCCTCCCAGTATTGAGAATGAAGACTTGGAGGAGGTGATCAAGGTGCCCGAGGGACAGACTGCTCAGCTGGTGTGCAATGCGACAGGTGAGGGCTACTGCACAGTGGGCCTGGCTTAACTGATCCCCTGCCCCGACACCTTGCCCTGCTCCTCGCTGAGCTCAGTCACCTGCCAGAAGCTTCCA
>PVIU01016901.1:0-43494 GCA_004026605.1 Ondatra zibethicus
AACAGGATACACCATGACAGACCTGATTGATAGTACCCCCATACAGAAGGAAGAAGTTTGGAGAGAAGTAACTTGCCCATATTCCCAAATATTGTTTATAAATGTTCTTTGAATTTAAATTTAAAGGTGGAGATGATATAAATGTGGATAATTTACATTGGTATAAATTTTGCTTTATTGATATAAATTTAAGGTCAATTTTGTTATATATGTATTTCTGATCTTTATTAAGGTATTGTGATTGTGTAGTTCATTTAAAAATGTAACATATAATTAGGAAATATAGGTTGTTAATAGATAATCATTGATATAGTCAAGCTTGTAGTCATGTTAGTTAGATTTTCTAGATATATAGAGGTATAGTTCAGTTAGATAGACATTGTTCATATCTTTCAAAGACAACAGAATATGGCAATTAATGTTTTAATAACTTAGGACTTTTCATGACAATGATACACATCTGCTCCTGGCAGCACCAGCTACTTCAAGAGGAAGATAGGCATCAAAGAGGCTCCTTATGGAGTTTGCTATCCATTTGGGCAAGAAACTGCTCTTGCCTGGACTGCTTAACTGGACACAAAGAACCTGCAGAGAGAGGACTGCTGAACTTGCCTAAAGGTGAGATGATCCTTCAGGGTTCCTGCTTCATGAAAGAGTATGCAAGACATTCTGCAGAATACAGAAGAAAATGACTTAACTGTCTTTAAAATTTCCTGCTTCATGGAAATGTCTGCTGGATACTATGGGCCTGTAGGCTGAAGATGGATGCCCCAATGGTACAGAGGAACCTTGGGTGACTGTCCAGGCAGCGAGATGTCTCTGTTATTTCTAGAGTTTTGTAAGTTGCTTATTTCTTGTTTACTTGGGTAATATTTTATCCTTCTGGAGTCTTTGATGGAGTTGAAGAATGGATAGTTATAGTTTTCCTTTGTTATGATAAAAGATAAAATAGATCTAAATATGGTAACTGTAGTTTTTGCTTGATAACTGTTTTGTTGTATGTAACATTACTATGTCAAAGTTAAAGCCTTCTTTTTTGATTAAACAGAAAAAGGGGAAATGATGTAGGAGGGTCTTCTGTATTTGTGGGTTGCTTTCATTGGTTGAATAAAGAGACTGCCTTGGCCTTTTGATAGGGCAGCCCTTAGGTGGGTGGAGGAGACAGAACAGAATTCTGGGATAGAGAAGGAAGAGTCGTCTGCCATGAAGCCTGCCAAGTCAGACATGCTGAATCTTTCCCAGTAAGCCACAACTCGTGGTGACACACAGATTATTAGAAATGGGCTGAATCAATATGTGAGAGTTATCCAATAAGAGGCTAGAGCTAATGAGCCAGGCAGTATTTAAATGAATAAAGTTTCAGTGTAATTATGTCAGGTACTGAGAGCCGGGCGGGACAGAACAAGGGGCCCTGCACTGGGAATGCAGCCCGTGTGCCTCTTACACAGATACAGGGACAGGGCAAGATACAGATACAGGGCAAGACAGATACAGGGCAAGCAAGATGTGATTGCCTTGCTGAAAAAGGTACCAAGCCATGTGGCTAACACAGTCAAGTATTATGGTCTAATATAAATTATAAGACTTAATAAGAAGCCCGAACTAATAGGCCAATAAATTTATAATAATGTAGGCCTCTGTGTGTTTATTTGGGACTAAATGGATGTGGGATCTGGTGGGACAGAAACCTCTGTCAACAGATCAGTGGTTGAGAGCACTTGCTGTTTTTGCAGAGGACCTGGTTTTAGTTCCTAGCACCCACATGGCAGTTCATAGCCACTTGTAACTATAGTTCCAGGGAGCCAATGACCCCCCCTTTCTGACCTCTGAGGGAACTGCACACATTTGGAAAACATACATACATGTAGGCAAACATACATATTAAATTAAAAAACTAAATTTAAAAAATATCCAGAGTATACACTATAATAACTACATCCACAGATATCAAGACCTTATTGGGTTATTTTATTAAAACAAACAAACAAAAAAAAAACCCTAAAACATTTTTAAAGCCTTGAAAGCACAGTGGCCCTAGCCACCATACCTACTGAAAACAAGGTGGGTTTGTTAGCCCTGCTGACTCAGATACAATGCAGCTGGACTCTACGGGAGTGCGTGAGCTCTGATGGCTCTGCAGAGCCCAAGTGCTTCTTACCTGGTGGTATTCCTCACTCAGGTGTGGTCCTCTAGAGCAGGATGGTGTGGGAGCCAGGTCATGCTGCCTTTCTCTGTGCTCACCCTCTGCTGCCTCCGGGAAATCAGCCAGGGCTTCACAATCTCTCCAGAACATCAGGGAACCCCATCCCATCTCCCGCTTCTACCCATGTTGTCTGAACTCTTCCCAGGTCTTTGTATAACACCATTCATTCCAGAGAATGAAAGACTTCCCTACTGTAGAGCATCCAAGCTTCTCTGAACCTGACCTACACTGAGTCTATTTTGTGTCAGTTCATGCCTTCAGAATGCCTCATGAAAAACTTACCAAGAAACAACATTTGTCTGACAGGTTTCATCAAATAATGCCCATACTGAAAACTAAAATGTGTTTGTTTCCTTTAAAATAAGAAGAGAGCTGTAACCCAGCCTTGACTCTATTGGTATTTATAACAATGCAGCTGCTGAGAGCACTGGGACTCACCAGATCTGCCTGCACAGGAGGCCCACAGAATACAGAACCCTGGAGTGATTCTTGGGTTGTCTCTTCTTTTCTCCCCTATTCCATATAGATATCAGCCCTTTAGACTGCTTTGATGACTCACAGTTGAACCATGCATAACAAACCAAAAAGTACCTGAAGAAAGAGATCTGTTTCTCTGATGGATGTTGTGGGCATTCCTTCTGTTCTTCAGCCAATAGTTTTTAAGATCCCAGCCCATTGGGAATGTTCTTTTATACTATCAATGCAGCTGTAAAGTGTGCACTCACTTTCTTGCTTCTGGCTCTTGCTTCAGGCTACTAGATTCTGTTTCCTGTTCTCCATTTATGCAGAGGATTGTGATCTAGGACAGTGATCTGTAAGTCTCTCTTAAACAAATAACACTTTATTATACGTAATTCTGAACTAGTGTGGGATTATTTTGTAACTTGCGCCATTATCTGGCCCCTGAACATGAGGACCAGTCCACACTTTTTGGGATTGGGCTGCCAGCCACGTGGTGTGTTGGGCTTTAGCCAGCCCTCAGACACAGCAGGCTGCTGCTCAGCACTCCCTGGCTCATGGCACACACGCCAGCCCCCACACTGCTGCCTGCCATCCCTGCTGTGCACACAGTCTCCAACTCGCACTGACAGAAAACTTTGGGTTTTCTCTTTATCCTGGGCCCCAACTCTCAGAATCATTTGATCGCCTTAATAACTGTTCTTAATTTGTTAAACAAAGCATATTTTTCAGTTCCTAAGTAAGCAACATGTGCTGTTTGCTGCTGCTAGCTCTCTCAGCCATGTGGCTGCAACTGTAAAACCTGCTGGCCAATAATGATTATTACACCTACTCCAATTCATTGCAATTACTTTACAACAGATAAGAGCTGAAAAACTATAAAAATGACTGATAACACTCAGGAGTTTAATAATTATTTTGTTTATATTATGGAAGGTATTGTGAAAGACTTATGCTATTTTCCTTTCTATTATTTGATTCTAGGAATTAGCTTTGTTTTCAATATTATCTCGTTAAAAATGGTTCAGTACTACAGAGAGGGATAGCATCAATTTGACAAAATTATCTGAAAGAATTTGTGCTGTTGAATCTATTTGTCAGAATCTGTTGAAAAGTTATAGTATGTCCAAGGATGAAGCATTATCTTTACTGAACAAGTTGGAATACTCAAAGAGGACATTAGAACAGTACACTGGACAGGAGATTCTGACTTTACAAAAGGCAGTAGTAAAAAGATTTGAAAAGTGCTGGGGAGATGGCTCAGAGGTTAAGAGCACTGTCTGCTTTTCCAGAGGTCCTGAGTTCAATTCCCAGCAACCATGTGGTGGCTCATAACCATCTGTAATAAGATCTGGCATCCTCTTCTGGCCTACAGGCATACTTGCAGGCAGAATACTATATGTAATAAATAAATCTTTTAAAAAATGATTTGAAAAGATTGAGGAATTTGTTGAAATTGATGAGCAGGGACAGGTACAAGGACAGGATTTAGCTTCATCAATATGTGCCAGACCCCTGGATGACTTACACAGAGTTTCAACTGCATATCCAGAAAGACTATCTGGCACAAAGTACCCTAAGGTAATCAAAGAATATGCCTGGGAATCAATATGTATGAGTGATCTAAAACAAATAAAAATAAGCAATAGTTTCTTGTGGACTACATTCACCATTTGTCAGGGAAAATGTGGGCTTTAAGCATTAAGGCTACCCCACACAATTGGCTTCAATTAATCTCTGTGGTCCTAGAAAATGAATCTCAGCTGCTTTGGAAGTGTTATTGGAGAGAAGAGGCAGAAATTTTAGAGAAATAGGAGAAAGCAAAAGGATTTGAGACTTCCCAAGATCAAATTCTTCGTGAGGGTCATTACTCTGATCCTCAGAAACAGGCTTGCTATGACAAACACACCTTGTAGCACAGCAGCTTTAAATGCTTGGGATCAGATTCAGGAACTAGGAAATATAACTGAGTCATATGTTAGTGTTAAACATGCCAGAGAGAACCCTTTACTGACTTCTTACAAAGATTAACTAAGGCTGTACAATTAGGAGTGACGGACCCTGAAGCTAAATGTGTACTAACTGAATCCTTGGCTTTTGAAAATGCCAACTTAGATGTGGGCCCATATTTCATACAAGATATTTGCAGGGCACCTGCAGATCATGCCAAACAAGCTAGCCACATGACAAAGGCCAGGAGGTATGGCTCCTTCCCCTTTATTATCATGTAGATTGCCTGGGAAGAAGTGTTGATTCCAAAGCTGGTGAATTAAGTTGTAGGTGTTTATGGTAGCCCCGCGTCACCTGGAAAGGGAATATTAATGAGTATTCCACCTTGGTTTACCTGGGGGAATAAGAGGTGTTATAGATAATAAATGTGGGTAGATCTTCAGGAATGAATGAAGCCTGAGATACCCTTCCGAGATGACTGTGTGAACTGTGTATCATTGTTCCATGTGCCTCCGTACCAGTACACTTAGGGTAAACTAATAGTTTCTATGTTGGGGCCACGGACCCTGACACTTAGAATGTAAGAAGATTCTTGGGCCTCTAAAGGTTAGATCAGCACCCATAGATGAATGGATCTTACATACAATGAATGTTGAAACATTTGACTGTAGTATTGAAGCTTGTGTAGGAAAAGTGATTTCCAGTGGTATGAGGAGACACCAAAATGCCAAATGTTTTTAATTGTGGAAGAATAGAACATCTAAGAAGGGACTGTAGAAAAGAAATTCCTAGGAATAATGTTTCCTCTAAGAATGGCAAGACTAGGAGGACTCAGCCTTCTGGTATATGTAGGAGGTGTGGCAAAGGCTGACATCAGACTAATGAATGTAAGTCGACAAGAGACAGACAAGGCAACCCAACACCACCTGGAAACTCCTTGGGGGACTGCAAGCAGGCCCCATTGTCAAACAAGGCCCATTCATTCCCAGTCACTCTGGAGAATATGTCTCACCAGGAAAATTAAAAAATCCAGTGCCTACTGTAAAAAACTGTATTGTTCTGCATGATGGAACAGACCTGGAGGATGAGTCAAAAACATCAGTAGGAAATAGGAAATGTATATTTTGACAGACTTCTATAAATGATCCATGACCAAAGCTAAGAGTGCATATAAGGAGTCAGTGACATAGATGAGAGAAGATCTGAGTCAGCAATCTCCAAAAAAATGCAGGACTGAGCCAGTGACCTGGGCCAGCACAGGCCTCAGACAGTGAACTCCATGAAAGCAGGAGTGGATCCAGACCAGGGTCATCTGTGGAAGCAGGACTAGGCCAGCGACCTAGGCCAGAGCAGGCCTGAATTGGTGAGTTCCACAAGGGCAGGACTGAACCAGCTACTTAGGCCAGAGTGGGCCTGAGCAAGTGAGCTCCATGGGAGTGGGAGAGGCTCCAGACCAGAGACATTTGTGGAGGCTGGACTGAACCAGCAACCTGGGTCAGAGCAGACCTGAGACAGGGAACTCCACAGGAGCAAGTACAGGGGAGCAATTCCTGAGCGAGTGGGCCAGAGCCAAAGATCACTGCAGGTCTGGGCATGAATCTGGGACCTTCAAGAGAGTAGACCTATGCCAGGGCCCCTGTGGGTCTAAGCATGAGTCTAGGACCTCTGAAAAACTAGGCCTGAGCCAAGACCTCTGCAGGTCTGGACATGAATTGGAACCTCCAAGGGAGTAGGCAGGTACCAGAAACCTCTGTGAGTCAGGGCTTGAGTCTGGGACATCTGAAAGAGAAGATTGAGCCAGGTCCTCTGTGGGTCTGGGCACACCCGAGCCTGGGAACTCTGAGGGAGTAGATTCAGAGCCAGAGTCCTTTACAGGACCGACCCCAAGTCAGGGACCTCTACAAGAGCAGATCCAGACCAGGAACATTTATAGAAACAGGTCTGAGCCAACAGCCTAGGCCAAAGCAGGCCTGAGACAACAAACTCTAAGGGAGCAGAGCAAAGTCCGGAAGTGCTGAGCGACCTCCAGGAACACGGAGTAACCAAAAGGGTAACTGGAACTGTGGCACTGAGTGTACCATGAGGAACAACCATCTGAGCTTTGGATTCACTGGCACCTGGAAGATTAATAAGCAGAATCACAGACAGCTCCAGCCACACCAATTAGAGGAAAAGATGATCACACAGGTAAGAATACATGAAACACCACAAAGAGCAACACGACACCAGTAAAATCTAGAGACCCTACAACAGCAAGACTTGACCAACCAAATATAGATGAAGCAGAAGAAAATGACCTAAAAAATAACTTCAGAAGAATGTTTGAAACTCTTAAAGAGGAAATGAAAAATTTCCTTAAAGAAATGGAGGAAAAGACAAACAAAAAATTGAAAGACACCAGCAAATCCATCAAGGAAAAGCAAGAAAAAGAAATCAGACATATGAAAGAAACTATTCAAGACTTGAAAACTGAAATAGAAACAATAAAAAAAACACAAGCTGAAGGAATTATAGAAACAGAAATCATGAGAAAACATTCAGGAACCACAAGCACAAGCAGAAACAGCAGAATACAAGAGATGCAGGAGACAATCTCAAGAACCAATGACAAAATAGAGGAAATAGAATCATCAGGCAAAGAAAACATTAAATTTAACAGAAGCTTAACCAAAAATATTTAGGAAATATGGGACACCATGAAAAGGCCAAACCTAAAAATAATAGGTATAGAAGAAAGAGAAGTTCAACTCAAAAGCACAAAAAATATATTTAAAAAAATCATAGAAGAAAACTTTATCAACATAAAGAAAGATATGCCTATGGAGATACAAGAACCTTACAGGCTCCAAACAGAATGGATAAAAGAAAACCCTCACTGCATAATCAAAACACTAAACATACAGAATAAAGAAAGCATATTAAGAGCTGCAAAGGAAAAAGGCCAAGTACCACATAAAGGTAGACCTATTAGAGTTACACCTGACTTCTCATTTTAGTCAAGCATTATGCAGATATTAAGAGACCACAGATGCCAGCCCAGACTACTATACCCAGAAAAACTTTCAATCACCATAGAAAGACAAAACAAGATATTCCATTACAAAACCATATTTAACCAATACCTAGCCACAAACCCAACCCTACACCAAATACTAGAAGGGAGACTCTAACCCAGGAAGTTGGCTACATCAAGAAAAACACAGAGAATTGATGGCCTCATAGCAGCAAATTCCAAAGAAGGGAAAAACATACACATTAACATCACCAAAAATGAAAACTAAATTAACAGGAGATAGCAATCACTGGTCATTATTATCCCTTAATATAAAGAGACTCAACTCATCTATAAAAAGGCACAGGCTAAAAGATTGGATACAAAAACAGAATCCATCCTTCTGCATACAAGAAACTCTCCTCAACCTCAAAGACAGACATCATCTTAGAGTAAAGGGTTTGGAAAAAAATATATCAATCAAATGGACCTAAGAAACAAATGGGTGTAGCTATCCTAATATCGAACAAAATAGACTTCAAGTTAAAATCAGTCAAAAGAGACAAAGAAGGACATTTCTTATTAGTAACAGGAAAAATCCATCAAGAGGAAATCTCAATACTGAACATTTATGCCCCAAATACAAGGGCACCCTCATATGTCAAAGAAACACTTCTAAAGCTTAAATCATACATTAAACCCCGCACACTAATAGTGAGAGGCTTCAACACTTCACTTCCACTACTGTACAGGTTAGTCAGACAAAAATTAACAGAGAAATAAGAAAACTAACAGATGATATGACTCAAATGGACTTAACAGACATCCATAGAATTTTCCATCTAAACATAAAAGAATATACCTTCTTCTCAGCACCTCATGGAACTTTCTCAAAAATTGAACACACGCTTGGTAACAAAACAAACCTCAACAAATACAAAAAAATTTGGAATAACCCTATCTATCTTATCAGATCACCATGGTTTAAAACTAGAATTCAACAGCAATACTAATTCCAGAACACCCACAAACACATGGACATATATAATGCTCACCTGAATCATCAATGGGTCAAGGAAGAAATAAAGGAAGAAATTAAAACTTCCTAAAATTCAGTGAAAATGACCACACAATATACCCAAATTTATGGGACACAATGAAAGCAGTGTTAAGAGGAAACATCATAGCACTAAATGCCTACATAAAGAAGCTGGAAAAATCCCACACTACTGAATTAACATAACATTTGAAAACTTTATAACAGAAAGAAGCAAACTCACACAAAAAATTATATGGCAGGATATAATCAAATTGAGAGCTGAAATCAAAAAATAGAAACAAAGAAATTCATACAAAGAGTCAATGAGTAAGACAAAGAGTTTTTTCTTTAAGAAAATCAACAAAACAGACAAACCTTTATCCAAACTACACAAAAGACAGAGAGAGAATATCCAAATTAACAAAATCAGAAATAAAAAGGGGGACATAACAACAGACACTGATGAAATACAGAGAATCATCAGGTCATATTTTGAAAACCTGGAAAACGTAAAGGAAATGCACAACTTTCTGGATAAATATCACTTACCAAAATTAAATCAAGACCACATAAGCAAATTAAATAGACCTATAACTGCTGAAGAAATAGAAACAGTCATCAAAAGCTTCCCAACCAAAATAGCCCAGGAACAGATAGTTTTAGGTCAGAATTGTACAAGATTTTCAAAGAAGAACTAATACCAATACTCCTTAAATTATTCCATATAATAGAAACAGAAGGAACATAGCCAAACTCTTTTCATCAGGCTACAATTACCCTGATACCTAAATCACATA
Organism: Ondatra zibethicus; assembly: GCA_004026605.1. Classification (NCBI taxonomy): domain Eukaryota; kingdom Metazoa; phylum Chordata; class Mammalia; order Rodentia; family Cricetidae; genus Ondatra; species Ondatra zibethicus. Next base: position 9,441 of record PVIU01016901.1, read on the forward strand.
AAGACAATACTAAGAAAGAGAATTACAGACCAACCTCACTCATGAACACTGATACAAAAATACTAAATTAAATACTTGCAAATTGCCAGTAGTGGTGGTGCACATTGGTAGGATTTGCAGAAAGAGGCAGAGGCAAGAGGATCACGAGTTTGAGGCCAGCCTGGGATACACATTTTTAAAAAGCCGGGTGGCTGTGGCCCATGCCTTTAATCCCAGCACTCAGGAGGCAGAGGCGGGCAAATCTCTGTGATTTCAAAAACAGCCTGGTCTACAAGAGCTAGTTCCAGGACAGACTCCAAGAATATAGAGAAACCCTGTCTTTAAAATCCAAGAAAAAAATATTGGCAAATCGAATCCAAGAACATATCAGAAACATCATCTATGATGATCAAGTCAGCTTTATTCCACAGATACAGGGATGGTTCAACATATGAAAATCTGTCAACATAATCCACCATATAAACAAACTGAAAAATAAAAACCACATGATCATCTCATTGGATGCTGAAAAATCTTTCGACAAAACACAATATCCTTTCAATGATAAAGGTCTTGGAGAGAGCAGGCATACGAGGAACATACCTAAACCTAATAAAGGCAATATACAGCAAGCCAACAGCCAACATCAAACTAAATGGAGAGACACTCCCAGTGATTCCACTGAAATCAGGAACAAGACAAGGTTGTCCACTTTCTCCATATGTATTAAATATAGTTCTTGAGGTCCTAGCTAGAGAAATAAGACACCAAAAGAGAACAAGGAGATACAAATTGGAAAAGAAGAAGTCAAACTCTCACTATTTGCTGATGATATGATAGTTTACATAGGAGACCCCAAAAATTCTACCAAGGAACTTCTGCAACTCATAAACACTTTCAGCAACATAGCAGGATATAAGCTTAACTCAAAAAAGTCAGTAGCCCTCCTGTACACAGATAAATGGGCTGAGAAAGAAATCAGAGAAACATAACACTTTACAATAGCCACAAAATAGCATAAAGTATCTCAGAGTGTGTCTAACCAAAAAAGTTGAAGACTTGTATGACAAGAACTTTGAATTATTGAAGAAAGAATTTGAAGAAGACACCAGAAAGTGGAAAGATCTCCCATACTCTTGGGTAGGTAGATTACCATTGTAAAAATAGCAATCTTACAAAAGCAATCTAAAGATTCAATGCAATGCCCAACAAAAATCCCAGCAAAATTCTTTACAGATATCAACAGAGTGGTATTCAACTTTATACGGAAAAGCAGAAAACCTAGGATAGCCAAAACAATCTTGTACAATATAAGAACTTCTAGAGGCATCATAATCCCTGACTTCAAATTCTACTACAGAACTATAGTACTGAAAACAGCCAGATATTGGCATGAAAACAGACAGGAGTACTGATGGAAACAAATCAAAGACCCAGATGTTTATCCACACACCTTCAAACACTTGATACTTGATGAGGAAGCAAAAATATTAAATGGAAAAAAGAAAGCATATTTAACAAATGGTGCTAGCATAACTTGATATCAACATATACAATAATGAAAATAGACCCATACCTATCTCTATCTACAAAACTCAAGTCCAAATTGATCAGAGATCTCAACATAAAGCACCTCATAAAAGAGAAAGTGGGAAGTACACTTGAATGCATTGGCACAGTAGACCACTTCCTAAATATAACCCTAGTAGCATAGACACTAGGAGAAACATTTAATAAATGGGACCTCTTGAAACAGAAAAGCTCCTGCAAAGCAAAGGACATGGTCAACCAGGCAAAATGACAGTCTACAAAATGGGAAACGATCTTCACTAACCCTACATCAGACAAAGGTCTGATCTCCAAAATACACAAAGAACTCAAGAAATTAGGCATCAAAATTTTAAATAGCCTCTGCCAGTCTGGGCATGATTCTGGGACCTCCAAGGGAGTAGGCAGGAACCAGAGATCTCTGCAGGGCTAGGCATGAGTCTGGGACCTCAGAGGGAGTAGGCCTGAGCCAGGAACTCTGTAGGTCTGGGGATTGGTCTGGAACATCAAAGGGAATAGGCAGGAACCTGGAACCTCTAGGGGTCTAAGTGTTAGCTTGGGACTTCTGAGGGAGTAAGTCTGAGCCAGGTCCTCTGTGGTTCTGGGTGCATCTGAGCCTGGGAACTCTGAGGCAGTTGACCAGAGTCAGAAAACTTTGCAGGACCAATTCCAAGCCAGAGACCTCTGCAGGAGGGGATCCAGACCAGGATTTACAGAAATAGGTCAAAGCCATGAAAAGGCCAAATCTAAGAAAAATAGGTATAGAAGAAGGAGAAGAAGTGCAACTCAAAAGCACAGAAAATATATTTAACAAACTCATAGAAGAAAACTTTCCCAACCTAAAGAAAGATATGCCTATGAAGATACAAGAAGCTTACAAAACACCAAATAGACTGGATCTAAAAAAAAGTCCTCTCGCCACATAATAATCAAAACACTAAACATACAGAGTAAAGAAAGCATATTAAGAGCTGCAAAGGAAAAAGGCCAAGTACCATATAAAGGTAGGCCTATCAGAATTACACCTAACTTCTCATTGGAGACAATGAAATCCAGAACATCATGGTCAAGCGTTATGCAGACATTAAGAGACCATGGATGCCAGCCCAGACTACTATACCCAGAAAAACGTTCAATCACCATAGAAGGACAAAACAAGATATTACATAACAAAACTAGATTTCATCAATACCTATTGAAAAACCCAGCCCTATACAAAATATAGAAGGAAAACTCCAAACCAAGGAAATTGGCTACACCAACAAAAAGAGGGAATTGATGGTCTTATAACAGCAAATTCCAAAGAAGGGAAAAACACACAAATTACCATCACCAAAAATGAAAACTAAATTAACAGTAGATAGTAATCACTGGCCATTAATATGCCTTAATATAAATGGACTCAACTCACTGATAAAAAGGCAGAGCGAACAGATTGGATATGAAAATAGAATCCATCCTTCTACTGCATACAAGAAACACATCTCAACCTCGAAGACAGATATCATCTCAGAGTAAAGGCTTGGGAAAAAATATACCAATCAAATGGACCTAAGAAACAAATGGGTGTAGCTATCCTAATATCAAACAAAATAGACTTCAAGCTAAAATCATCCAAAAGAGACAAAGAAGGACATTTCATATTAGTCCAGGAAAAATCCATCAAGATGAAATCTCAATACTAAACATCTATGCCCCAAATACAAGGGCACCCTCATATGTTAAAAAAAACACATCTAAAGCTTAAATCATACATTAAACACCACACATTAATAGTGGGAGACTTCAACACTCCCCTGTCACCACTGGACAGGTCAATCAGAATAAAAATTAACAGAGATATAAGAGAACTAACAGATGATATGACTCAAAAGGACTTAATAGACATCTATAAAATATTCCATCCAAACAGAAAAGAATATACCTTCTTCTCAAAACCTCATAGAACCTTCTCAAAAATTGACCACATACTCGGTAACAAAATAAAACTTAACAAATACAAAAAATGGAATAACACAATGTATCTTATCAGATCACCATGGCTTAAAACTAGAAGTTGACAGCAATACTAATTCCCCCAATCCACAAACATATGGAAATTAAACAATGCTCACCTGAAGGATCAATGGGTTAAGGAAGAAATAAAGGGAGAAATTAAAGACTTCCTAATATTCAATGAAAATGACCACCAGAATACCCAAATTTATGGGACACAATGAAAGCAGTGTTAAGAGGAAACATCATAGCACTAAATGCCTACATAAAGAAGCTGGAAAAATCCCACACTACTGAATTAACATAACACTTGAAAGCTTTAGAACAAAATGAAGCAAACTCACCAAAGAGAACTAGACGGCGGGAGATAATCAAATTGAGAACTGAAATCAACAAAATAGAAACAAAGAAATCCATACAAAGCATCAATAAGAGAAAGAGTTGGTTCTTCGGGAAAATCAACAAAACAGACAAACCTTTATCCAAACTACACAAAAGGCAGAGAGAGAATATCCAAATTAAGAAAATCAGAAATAAAAAGGGGGACATAACAACAGACATGGAGGGAATACAGAGAATCATCAGGTCATATTTTGAAAACCTGGAAAAATTGGAAAACTTAAAGGAAATGGACAACTTTCTGGATAAATATCACTTACCAAAATTAAATCAAGACCACATAAGCAAATTAAATAGACATATAACTGCTGAAGAAATAGAAACAGTCATCATAATTCTCCCAACCAAAAAAAAAAAAAGCCAAGGAACCGATGATTTCAGTTCAGAATTTTACAAGACTTTCAATGAGGAATTAATACCAATACTCCTCAAATTATTCCACACAATAGAAACAGAAGGAACAATGACAAACTTTTTTTTATGAGGCTACAATTACCCTGATATCCAAACCATGGAAAGACATTACAATGAAGGAGAATTACAGACCAATCTCACTCATGAACATTGATGTAAAAATTCTAAATACAATACTGTCAAATGGAATCTAAGAACACATCAGAAACATCCTCCACCATGATCAAGTCAGCTTTATTCTGGAGATGTTTCAACACATGAAAATCTGTCAACATAATCCGCCATATAAGCAAACTGAAAAATAAAAACCACATGATCATCTCATTAGATGCTGAAAAAGCTTTCAACAAAATACAACATCCCTTCATGATAAAGGTCTTGGAGAGAGCAGGGATACAAGGAACATACCTAAACATAATAAAGGCAATATACAGCAAGCCAACAGCCAACATCAAACTAAATGGAGAGAAACTCCCAGTGATTCCACTGAAATCAGGAACAAGATGAGGTTGTCCACTCTCTCCATACATATTCAGTATAGTTCTTGTGGTCCTAGCTAGAGAAATAAGCCACCAAAAGGAGACTGAGGGGATACAAATCAGAAAAGAAGAAGTCAAACTCTCACTCTTTGCTCATGATAGTTTACATAAGCAACCCCAAAAATTCTACCAAGGAACTTCTACAGCTCATAAACACTTTTAGTAATGTAGCATGACACAAGATTAACTCAAAAAAAGTCAGTAGCCCTCCTGTACACAGATAATAAAAGGGCTGGGGAAGAAATCAGAGAAACAACACCCTTCACAATATCCACAAATAGCATAAAATATCGTGGAGTAACTCTAACCAAACAAGTGGAAGACTTGTATGACAAGAACTTTAAATCTTTGAAGATAGAAATTGAAGATGACACATGAAAGTGGAAAGATCTCCCATGCTCTTGGGTAGGCAGAATTAACATTTAAAAATGGCAATCTTACAAAAAGCAATCTACAGATTCAATGCAATGCCCAGCAAAATCCCAGCAAAATCCCTCAAAGACCTTGAAAGAATAGTACTCAACTTCGAATGGAAAAGCAAAAAACCCAGGATAGCCAAAACAATCCTGTACAATAAAAGAACTTCTGGAGATATCACAATCCCTGACTTCAAACTCTACTACAGAGCTACAGTACTGAAAACAGTCTGGCAAATGGATGGACCTAGAAAACATCATTTTGAGTGAGGTAACCCAGACACAGAAAGACAATTATCACATGTACTCACTCATAGGTGGTTTTCAAACAAAAATCAAAGAAAACCAGCCTACAAATCACAATCCCAGAGAACCTAGACAACAATGAGGATCCTAAGAGGGACATACATAGATCTAATCTACATGGAAAGTGGAAAAAGAAAAGATCTCTTGAGTAAATAGGGAGCATGGGGACCTCAGGATAGGGTTGAAGGGAGGGGAGCAGAGGAAAATGTAGAGCTCAATAAAAATCAATAAAATAAAATGAAAAGAGTGCTTATAAATGACATTGTAATTGAGGGATTACTAGACACTGGTGTGGAAGTGACTATCATCCCTCCTGAATCTTGGCATCCTGATTGGCCTCTTCAAGAGGCAGATATTCAATTCCAAGGAATTGGCATCCTATTTCAAGTAAAACAAAGTACGAGGTAGGTTGAATTAGTTGGGACAGAACGACAGAAATGAAGGATGAGGCCCTATGTAGTTAATATTGCAGTAAATTTATTGAGCCATAACCTATTGTAGCAATGGAATACCTAGGTCAACATTTCTGTAGTTCCCAAAACTCATGTTTCTGGGAAGGATATTATAAAATATTATAAAAAAAAAGGTCACCAGCCATTCAGGCTGTACAACAACACAAAGCCACTAGCAAATCTTCAGAGGAACTAACTGCCTTGCCTTTAAAATGGTTACCTGAGTTAAAATGAGTTAAAATGAGTTAAAATGAGTTATATGAGTTAAAATGGCTTTTAACAGAACACAAACTGCAGGGTTTAGAACAGTTGGTACAGGAGCAATTCAATGTTCATCATTTTGTTGAATCTACCAGCCCTTGGAATTCTCCTGTATTTGTTGTTAAAAAGAAATCTGGAGAATTTACAATGGTGACAGATCTAAGAGCTGTCAACAAGGTAATTCAACCTATGGGCCCTCTATAATCTAGAATTCCTCTGCCTTCTCTGTTACCAAAAATATGGCCTCTTATAGTTATTGATTTAAAGGATTCTTTCTTCTTTACAATAAAAGGACTGATAAAAATTTGCTTTCACAGTGCCTACTTATAATAGATCTCAGCCTACTAGGAGATACCAGTGGACTATCCTCCCACAGGGAATGCTCTATAGTCTCACCCTGTGCCAATACTTTGTTGGAAATAGTATGCAAGCAAGTTCCTAAGTCTATAATTTACCAATTCATGGACAACCTTTTCTTTTATGACTTATATGCAGATTCTTTTGAAAGAATGTTTGAAGAAGTAAAAAATGTTTTGCATAAATGGGGATTACAAATTGTTTCTGAAAAAATACAAAGAGGAGATTCTGTCAATTACATAGGTTCCAAAATAGGTTTACAGAAAATTAGAACACAAAAGACACCAAATAAGACAAACTGATTGTGGACTCTTAATGACTTTCAAAGATTGTTAGGAGATATTTCCAATCTATGACTGGCTGTTGGGATAACACCTGACCTAACAGTTCATTAAAAAAAAAAAAACTTAGATGGTGACAAAGACTTAAATAGTTCCAGAGAGTTAACAGCTGAAGCAGAAAAAGAAATCATGGTCGTTGAAGAGAAATTACAGGAGGCACATGTAGACAGAGTGAATTTAAATCTTAACTGCATTCTAGTCATATTGCCTTTCAGAATTTCCCCTACAAGAATTTTAATGCAAAGGGAAGATATAATCTTAGAATGGATCTTTTACCACATAAACTAAGTAAGAAATTAAAAACTTACGTGGAAAAAGTCTCTGAATTAATTATAAAAGGAAAATTGAGACTTCATCAACTAACAGGTATAGGCCCAACAGAGATTATAGTTCTTTTTACTGCTGATGAAATTAAAAAAATATAGGAAGACAATTAACCTTGGCAAAGAGCTTGTGCTAATATTTTGGGAGAAATTAAGAGCAATTATTCCAAAAGTGATAGAATTAACCTTATAAAGAGAACTATTTGGATTTTTTCTTGAATTGTACATTATGCATCATTAACTGGAGTCTGTACATTTTATACTGATACAAATAAATCAGGAAAGGCAGGTTACAAATCAGAAGAATTGAATATGGTGGAACAAATCCCTTGTAATTCTGTCCAAAAGGGAGAATTAAATCTTATTCTCATGGCAACAAGCTAAGGAGATTATAAAGAGATGCCCTACTTCTTTCTATAACCAAACACCATTACTAGCAGGGAGTAACCCATAGGGTACTCAACAGAATGAGATCTGGCAGATGGATGTGTTCTGCTTTACAGAATCTGGAAAATTAAAATATGTATGCCACACCATTGAAACTTATTCAAGTTTTCAATGGGCAATTGCCTTGAGCTCAGACAAGGCTGATTTAGTAATTATGCATTTATTAAAAGTTATTACCATCATAGGTATAGTTGCACAAATGAAGACAGACAATGGTCCAGCATATGTGTATATAAAATGAGAAATTTTTTTGCTTATAATATAAAGCAAATTAAAGGTATACCAAACAACCCTACAGGTCAGGCAGTTATAGAAAGATCAAATTGAATTATAAATGATATGCTAAACAAACAGAAAGGGATGGAAAATACCCCCCAGAAATATACTGCATAATGCTTTATTAACCTTGAATTTCCTTAAGGCTAATGAGAAAGGAACAACAGCAGCAGAGAGACATTGGATAATAGAAAAAACTTCTGAATTAAATCAGCCAGTATATTGCAAGGATGTGCTGACCTCACAATGGAAACCAGGAGATGTGCTACATTGGGGAAGGGGTTTTGCTCTTGTTTCTACAGGAGGAGAAAAACTATGTATACCATCAAAATTGCTAAAGATTTGGTTTGAAAAAGAGAAACCTCTTGAGAAAGAGAAATGATGGCTCATCCACAAAAGTGACAATGATACAGGTGTTAAGAAAACCTCAAAAGGGTTGGGGCAGGCTCTGTTCTTGTCTTTGCAGAAAAATATTCATCTTCAAAGATTGGAGAGACCTTGAACATCTAGATGCCTAAAGGTAAAAAGATAGCTATACAGAAAGAATCAACAAGCAAAGAGAAATCTGCCTTATGATGCTGTATTATCTTCATGGTAAAATTAGATTATTTGGACACGTATACATATCTATTTAAAAATAAGAGCTGGCTTTGGAGTTGGACAATGGCTATCCTTCTGTAAATCTAAGCAGGCTCAGAATTTCTGTCTCATGTCAGGAGCCACCTGGTATGGGACAGAAAGAAGATAGATTTTTAAGGAAATATTTTACTTTTCTCCATGCCCATTTTGTTTATATAGTATCTTTCATTGAATATATGTCTATATGAATAATGTTCAAGTTTTCTACAATGAATTGTATATTTTTCCTGCAGTAATCTTTGAAGCTTCCAGGAAGAAGATGGGGCTCCACAACAATGACTCCACCTGGTTGATATGATGTCATAATGCTGATAGCGCTACTATGAGACCTGTTTTTGGGTACCAGCTGCGGAAATAGTGCACCTTCTTACAACGTTCTGGCCAGAACTCCAGATAAGAACTTCAAAACAAACAAACAAACAAAAAGCCCCTATCAACTACTCAGAGACTATTTGTAATTATACAAAATAGCAATCTTGAAACTTAACCATCATTTTACTTTTACAGGATCCCATAGAAAAAGACATCACCCACAAGGCAGCAGGAAGCAATTCTGGAAAGCAATGTCTTTTCTCCCAACAAACTTTGTCCTTATGGTTAGAGACACCACTTAGGGGTTGATTATTACTCACATAAGGTTGGTGGTTGGGGTGGAAATTATGTACGCCTAGAGATCTCAAAAAAATGGAAGATTGAATAGGATAATAGGTAGTTTAGTGTGAACTAATCACACTACTACTACTACTACTACTACTATTACTACTACTACTAGTCAGTAATAGAGTGAATACTTGTGAGCTATTATTTATGGACAATTTACACTGGTATAGTTTCTTGTATATTGATAAAAGTTCAAATTATATTTGTAATTTCTGTTTACAATATTGTATACCTATGCAAAGTTATTTTGGCATATTGTATGCATGCATGTTTCTTCCTCTGTTTAAAACATTTTGTATATTGATACAATTTCAGGATATATTTATCATACTGCATTATATATTTCTACCTTTGATTAAGATATTTATATATCATTTACATTTTGATGTCATCGTCCTCCTTTGCTGCACAATTGTTTAAAGATTGTTTAATATTCTCATATGAAGTCTTAATCTTTAAGTTATATAGGTATTAAGTATTATAGGTTAATAGTCATTTATGCTTGTTATACTTTTAGTCAGACTAATTAGGTTCTTTAAATACATAGAGATTGTATTATGCATAGATAGGTAACCTTCAACCACTTCAAAGTTCTGTAGAACATGGCATTTAAATAACTTAGGATTCAGTTGACATGAGACACGATTGCTCCTGGCAGCACTGATCTATTCCCAAGAGAGTGCTGAGCACCAAAGACACTCCACTTGGCATTTGCCTTCTTCTTGGCACAACTGGCCTTTGGGCAAGGAATTGCTCATGCCTCGGCCACTGACAAAGTGCACAATGTCCAGACTGGACAAGCAGAATACAAGAAAAAAGACTGCCAAATGTTGCCAAGACAGGGTAATATGGTTTTGAAAAATTTATTGCCTCTAAAATGGTCTGTCAGTTACTCTAGTCCTTAGCCAAAGTTGGTTGCTCCAACATTGTAAATGAGACTTTGGGTGATTACTCAGGCAGCCAGTTGTCTCTGTCATATACTGAACAGTTTGGAAGCTGCTTGATTGCACTTCCTGCATATTCAAGTAATATTATCTCCCTTCTCAGGCCTTAAATGGGGTTGAAGATTAGATAGTCATAGTTACCGTCTTCTTATGATCTAGCCAAGCCTTTCCAATACAAGACTTAGACTCCTTAAGATAGAATGTTTATTAAAACATTTAGCATGTGTTCCTTGCTTAATATTGTTTATGCTGGTTATAATTCTAATCTTATACTTGATATCTGTTCCTAGTGTGTATAGTTTTGTATTGAATATTGAACTCTCTTACTTAAACAAAAGGGGGAGGTGCTGTGGGAACTCCTTCTGCTTCTTCAGCCAATAGACTTTAAGATACCAGCCCATGGTTTCTTATACTATAAATGCAGCTGTAAAGCAGTCACTCACTCTCTTGCTTCTGGCTGCTAGACTCTGTTTCCTGTTCCCCGTTTGTGCAGAGGACTGTTATCTAGGACCTAAATAAATAACCCTTTATTATATGTAAATCTGAACTAGTGTGGGATTATTTTATATCATCTATCATCAGGTGGAATTAAATCTAAGAACAGAAAACAGCTCTGGCCAGAGCATGCTCCATGTCAAAGCCACCAGTGGATCATTGCCTACACTGATCTCTCTTGTTTGCCTACTCAAAGAGCTAATGAGTGTGCTGTGCTCCTTCCATGCTGAGCACTGGCTCAAGTTCTGTGAATGTAGCTATAACTGCATACAACTCCCTATCCTCATGGAGTTACATTGTGCTAGGGGAAGAGGGGACCTCTGAGGGCTGAGAGAAAAAACAAACAGACATGCAGGCTGGTTGATGTCCATGTGAGTGTACGTGCAGGTTGGTCAGTACTCCTGTGTAGACATGAGCAAATCCCCCTTTCTATCTCCCTTCTCATTCTAGACATTACCCTCTAGTCATTTAAAACATCCCATGAGAATGTATGCAGCAATATATAGGAGACAAAAATGCCAAAAATATATAAAATCTAACCCTGTAATATCTGGGGTAACTCTAGCTTTTGGTAAATCTGTGAGAAGCCTCCTGGCTGGTCCAATAAACTATATCCTGTTAAAAGAAGTCACAAAGCCTTGAAAGACCAGACAGGCAAACACACGGGCCAGAGTAGGGCAGCTCTGCAGGTGGCTGGGGATCATCCCATCCTAGGAATCACGGTTACCAGTGCTGGACCAGCAGTGCTGAGACTGGGAGAAGGGAACAGCGAGGCTCTGCTCGAGGCCTCCACTGGACACCTTCAGTGCTGTGCTCTGTTCTTGCTTTCTGCACCATGCAGACTCACACCCACTCTGCCACAGCAATCTTAAGGCCGCCATAGACAATGGGAATCAGATGGCTTGGGGAGGTCCAATAAAAATTTACAAGAATAAGCTAGCAGAGTGGCATATGCCTTTAATCCAGGCACTCGGGAGGCAGAGGCAGAAGCAGAGGGATCTCTTTGAGATTGAGTCCATCCTGGTCTATATAGCACTTCCAAAGTCAATCAGGACCACTTAGTGAGCTCCTGTTTAGTGAAAACAAACAAAACAAAACACAAAACAAGACAAAAAACAAAATACATATGGACATTTTAAAAAGAAGAATATCTGACTGGCAGATGCCTGAAAACAGCCAAATGTCAGAAAAATCACCCTGACACTCTCAGAAGACGGTCTGAGAACTGCACATGGTGAGGAAACAGACTGACAGGCACAGCCTCACTAACGATAGGAGTGCGCATTGTGAGGGACACTTGGAAACACGCTGGCATCGTCTGATCTCCTTGAGTCCTATGTACCCACAGACCAGCCACCACACCATGTCTATAAACCATCCCTGGAGAAACTCTTGCACACGTATGTCAGAAGACATGTATAAGAAAGATTCTGTTCATGAACACAAAAAGCTGCAAAGTATTCAATTATCCACTAGCAGAACAGCCAGTAACAACTACTCAGTAGTACCTTGATACAAGAGACCAATAGGCCACAGGAAGATGAGAAAAGTTGTACTCAACAACAGTACCTGAGAAACACGGTCCTGCATTTATAAAGGAAATCCCCACAGTGAGACCTCACTCTACGCTGACGTGGCTGCAACATAAACAACAGCTCCCCACAGGTGTGGTGAGGAGGTGAGGAACTCAGTCTACAATGGCTGAAGGGCAGGTGAAATGGTGCAGGACCCTGGGAAGTGGGCTGGGAACTAATAGGGGAAACACAGAAGTAACGTGGGATGTTTTGGGGGTGGATAATTTTTGGGTCGAGCTGGCTAGGCTTTGATGCCCAGGTGTTCAGTCAATACAAGTCTAGATGGCACCGTGGGGAATCCAGAGATGCAGTTGGCATCACAGTCAGTGTTGACCTTAGGGGAAGATCACATAGCAGATGGAGGGCTCTTCAGTCACTCAGTTGTCAGCATCAAGAACAAAAGGCTGAGAAGGATTCTGTGTCAGGATCCAACAGAACTCAGTAAGCAGGCAAGCATTTGGACCTTCCCAGGAAACATCCATGGAACAAAGTGTCATATGGTCTGCTAGAGCTCTCCAGACAGAGTACCAGTAGATATGTGGATGTATATGCCTAGCCAACAAAACAAAATTTTCTTTTTAAGCAAGAACATCAAAACAGATGACTAACCTGAAGAAGGGCTGGGAAAGGACAAAATACAGCAAGTTATTAGCATTCTAGTTTGGAATTAATTAGTTAGTAGATTTATTGATACTATATTATCTTTTAAAAATAGACTTATTTTTTTTATTTTACTTAGGTGTGTTTGTGTGCATGTGCAGTGCTTGTAGAAGCCAAAAGAAATTGTTGGATCCTCTGGAGTTGAAGTTACTAAGTGGTTGTGGGTCACTTGATATGGATACTAGGAACCGAACTCTGCTTCTCTGAAAAAGTCCTACATGCTGTTGATTGCTGAGCACTGCTCCAGCCCTTGATACTACATTATCTTTAAGCTTACAAATATGTTGCATATACATTATCTTTATATGTAAATATATAATGCAAAGGAATATCAAAGAAAAATTAAAGAGAGGACATCTTTAAAATTAATTTTTTTTCTAAGCTAAGTTGAAATAAAATACTGCTACAATTGATACCTTCTGAAATGCAAAAATACTGATGTGAAAGGGGAATTAAGGCGCTACTAAGAATATCTGAGAACACACTTTACCCCAGAGCATGTAAGGGAAGAATCTGCATTTCAACAGGTAAACAGAGAAGGGCTAAATACTGTACCACTGCACTGATCTAGAGCCTACTAGCTCCTGTCTAAAGGCTCAGGATAGGAACATCAGAATGAGTTCGCAGCGCTAATTGATTGAAGCATCATCTCCAGGCTGCTGAGCTGGGTTCAGTTGCAATCACTGTTTTGTAAGTATGAAAACTGAACATGCCTGGAGTGAGCCATCTGCTGAGGACACGGTGAATGGCAAGTGTGATTCTTGCAGTGGACTCCATCTTGCAGTGAACTGCAGATATCCCAGCACACTTTTCACCTAAGACCTGGCACTATATGTCCCCTCTTCTTTAAGCGCATAAGCACAGCTTGCTTCCTGTTCCTTATTCTTAGGATCCACCTACTCCAAACATGTTACCGCTGTGGACTTGCAAAGCTATCCCGACTTATCGGGATGCCAGGCTATACTTAGAGCTGCACTGGGACAGCTCAGCCATGGAGGAAAATTGTCCTGACTATCGGAAAGCCAGGCTACCTGAAGCTGGGGTGCAGTGGGAGATGGTCTCCCTGCAGGATAGAACACTCCTGCTCTTCTCCTGGAGAGCCGCTACAGTTGGGTTCTGCTCTATCCCTTAAAGGAACTTCCTAGCAGAGATATCTGCTTCTTCTGCAGTCCAAGATGATACTTCTTTTGGTAAGACTCTGCTAAAGGCGAAGCCCCTGCAGAAATGTAGCAATCTCCTCTGGATCCACAAAAAGTTGTTACTTTTTCTGCTCAGCCTCCTTTTGGGAGCTGCTCAAGGCTCTTCTGTTCTGCTCAGTCTTGCTCAGCCCCCCACCCCCTTAAGGAGGGTCTCAGCAAGGTTTTTCAGCTCAGTGCCCTAAGGGACATCCCAGCCAGGCTCTTCTATTCTGCATCAGCAAATGAAGATAGTAACCCAAGACTCCTTTGAGAAAGAGATTTATTTGGGAAGGAGGAGTCCAGGAGAGTGGCTGCCTCTGCCAGGGATGGGTAAATGGCAGTCTGCCACCAACTTAACAGGCAGAGAGGCTTTTTAGGGCAGAGTTTTCCTAGGGAGAAGCTGGATTGATTAGTTTTTCCTGCTCTGGGATTGGATAGTTTAGCTAGTCAGAGGCAGAGATGGCTCTGATTTCATGGCCAAACTGTGTTTCTTTCACTGGTCCTTTTTAGCCTTTTGACTCTAATCTTAGGGCCAGGGCATATTTCTTTCACTGGCTCTGATTCTAGGGACAAAACGTGGTTTTTTTTGACACTAGTTTCAGAGTCAGGGCATGTTTCTTTGGTCCTGGCTTGAGGGATAAAGATGTGTTTCTATCACTGACTCTGGGTTCGGAGTCAAGGTGCTCAGTGATTGGCTGGTTTCCTGCCCAGGGATTGGTTGATTCAGATTGGGCACTTGGGCAGGGGCAGAGATGGCTCTGATTTCATGGCCAAATTGTGTTTCTTTCACACTCTTCCTTTTTAGCTTTTTGACTCTAATTTTAGGACCAGAGCATATTTGTTTCACTGCCTCTGATTCTAAGGAATCAAAGAAAGTGTGTTTCTTTGGTACTGGTTTCAGAGTCAGGGCATGTTTCTTTGGTCCTGGGTTAAGGTATAAAGATGTTTCTTTCCCTGGCTCTGGGTTCAGAGTCAGGGTGCTCAGTGATTGGCTGGTTTCCTGCTCCAGATGTCCCTTTCACCCTACAGTAAAGCCCTTCCCATAACCAAAGGAAAACCTTCTGCAAGGAGAGGATGCAGATGCCAAAGAGCAGAGAAATGTGAGGCTTCAGATTAAGGAGGGCAGATATGCAACCAAAACCCTAGAGATGCAATCAAAGCTACAGTTACAGACAGCGCAGATGCAACTGAAGCATCAGGTAAAGTAACATGCTGTGTGATAAGGCTCTTGTACATTGTAAAGATTTGTCACTTGTATTGGTTTAATAAAATGTTGATTGGCCAGTAGCCAGGCAGGAAGTATAGATGGGGCCACTGGTAAAATGGCCACTGCGGAGAACACTAGCAACCTCTCAAAAGGTCAGTCACGGTCACCCAGACCACATGTCCTAAACACCATGAACCTTACACAAATGCTCACAGCAGCAGCACCCGTTCACAGCAGATCATGAAATCAAGCCAGGAGTGGATCATTGTGGTACATCTACATAATCAGGAATTGTTCAGCCTTGAAAACACATTCCACATGTATGGATGCATGTGTAATGCCCAGAACAGAAAAATACATGGAGATACAATGTAAAGTAGTGATTGTTGGGGACTGGAGGAAGAGGCATGAAAGGCAGTGTCCTGTCCAGAGATTGAAGCAACTGGACCAGGTCCATCTGTGTGAACTGGTAGGACATGTGTGAACTGGTAGGACGTGTGTGAACTGATATGGCATCTGTGAATGAGTAGGACATCTGTGAATGAGTAGGACATGTGTGAGCTTGTAGGACATGTGTGAACAGGTAGGACATGTGTGAAGAGGGCGGGAGGAGAACTAACAAGGAGGGAGCAATGGAGGGAAGACTGGATAAGGGTGATGGAGGGAATGGAATCTCTGTGAGACCAAGAAAACCTTTCAGATGCTATGAAACTGGGGCAGCAGGTGCCAGTGTTGTAGAGGGAATTTTCTTTACAAGGTGGCACTGGGAAATAAGAATCTCTTCAGAAGTGATTCAGAAGCAGTTGGCCATTCTTGCTGGAAAGCAAAGATCATCATCAGTCAACATATGAGGGCCTGGGTGCACTACAGCCCGTGCTCACTGACACCAGAACAGATAATAACTGGGAATAAATGTCCCAATACCTGACATGATCTCTTCACCTGGGTAAAAAGAATGGCTGCACTGGTTGTCTTCCTCAACGCCTATTCTCCTCTTCACCAGCAGGAGGAGCTGTGCTCTCTCTTCCCATCTCTCCAAGGCAGAGCTGTGGGTCTCAAGCCCACAGATGGGAAGCTGACCTCCAGCAGTAGCATTGTCATCTGTACCTAGGGAAGCATAAGCACCAAGCTATGGTGTCTACTGTCTCATCATCCATGTTTAAAGCCCCATTACCTGTCCTGGGCTCAGCGTGACCGTATGTCTTTGAGCTTTCTGGAACTAAGGAAAACGCTTTAAGTCAGGGTTGACAACACTGATTTTACTGAACACACTAGACTCTTCGTAAGGGATTCTGGTTGGATAAAGGGAAGGCGAATCTTTAGGAGGGAAGAGATGCCATCATTTCCTAATGAGAAAATAAGATACCAGTTAGAATTCTCAACTTGAAATAAAACATGTAAGAAGGTAGCAGCCCAATGTTCAGTCTTACTAGTTTAAATTCAGTTCATACAGGAATACAGGCACCACCATAGTGGTCACCTGGCCTTTCACTCACAGCTGATCCCCTGCAGATGTCTGAGTGGAAGGCAGCTCTTCAGTGGGTTTCTCACGATTTCCCAAAGCAGCCCCTCTCATTGCTGGGATAGACTCTCATTTGTAAGGTGACTTTTTTCTTTTTTTTGCATCTTATATCAAAGTTTGCTTTCTTACCACTGCTTTCACTCCTAACCCTGATGATAACCAGAATAAGATTTATCCTTTCTGTATTCTTTTTATTAACTTTATTTTTATTTAATTTTTTGTTGTTTTTATTGAGTTATTTTTCTTCACTCCCCTTCCATCCTCTCCCCTCCCCTTCTACCCTCTCCCATGGTCCCCATGCTCCCAATTTACTCAGGAGATCTTGTCTTTTTCTCTTTCCCATGCAGATTAGATCCATGTATGTCTCTCTTATGGTCCTCTTTGTTGTCTAGGTTCACTGGGATTGTAAATTGTAGGCTGGTTTTCTTTGCTTTGTGTCTAAAAGCCACTTATGAATGAATACATATGATATTTGTCTTTCTGGGTCTGGGTTACTTCACTCAATATGATGTTTCCTAGATCCATAAGTTTGCCTGAAAATTTCAAAGTGTCATTATTTTTTTCTGCTGTGTAAATGTACCACATCTTCTTTATCCACTCTCCAGTCGAGGGGCATTTAGGTTGTTTCCAGGTTCTGGCTATGACAAACAATGCTGCTATGAACATAGTTGAGCACATTTCCTTGTGGTACCATTGAGCATCCTTTGGGTATATAGCCAAAAGTGGTATTGCTGGGTCTTGTCGTAGGTTGTTTCCTAATTTTCTGAGAAATCACCATACTGATATTTCAAGGGGCTGCACCATCTTGCACTCCCACCAGCAATGCAGGAGTGTTCCCTTTACCCCACATCCTCTCCAGCATAAGTTGTCATCAGTGTTTTTGATCTTGGCCATTCTTACAGGTGCAAGATGGAATCTCGGAGATGTTTTGATTTGCATTTCTCTGATGGCTAAGGATGTTGAACATTTCCTTAATTGTCTTTCAGCCATTTTAGATTCCTTGGTTGAGAGTTCTCTGTTTAGGTCTGTACTCCATTTTTTTATTGGATTATTTGTTCTTTTGATGACCAATTTCTTGAGTTCTTTGTATATTTTGGAGATCAGACCTCTGTCTGATGGGATTAATGAAGATCTTTTCCCATTCTGTAGGCTGTCATTTTGTCTTATTGACTGTTTCTTTTGCTTTAAAGAAGTGTTTCTGTTTCAGGATGTCCCATTTATTAATTGCTTCTCTCAGTGTCTGTGCTGCTGGGGTTATATTTAGGAAGTGGTCTCCTGTGCCATTGCATTCAAATGTGCTTCCTACTTTCTCTTCTGTGAGGTTCAGTGTGGTTGGCTTTATATTGAGATCTTTGATCCATTTGGATTTGAATTTTGTGCATGGTTATAGATGTGGATCTATTTTTATTCTTCTACATGTTGATATCCAGTTATGCTAGCACAATTTGTTAAATATGCTTTTCCCCTTTTATATTTTGTGCTTCTTTGTCAAATATCAGGTGTTCAGAGGTGTGTGGATTAATATCTGGGTCTTCAATTCGGTTCCATTAGTCCTCCTGTCTGTCTTTTATGCCAATACCAGGCTGTTTTTAGTACTGTAGCTCTGTAGTATAGTTTGAAGTTAGGGATTGTGATGCCTCCAGAAGTTCTGTTATTGTACAGGATTGTTTTGGCTATCCTGGGTTTTTTGCTTTTCCATATGAAGTGAGTACTTTTCTTTCTAGGTCTGAGAAGAATTTTGCTGGGATTTTCATGGGCGTAGCACTGAATCTGTAGATTGCTTTTGGTAAGATTGCCATTCTTACTATGTTAATTCTACCTAACTAAGAGCATGGGAGGTCTTTCCACTTTCATGTGTCTTCTTCAATTTCTTTCTTCAAAGATTTAACGTTCTTGTCATACAAGTCTTCCACTTGTTTGGTTAGAGATACTCTGAGATATTTTATGGTATTTGTAGCTACTGTGATGGGTGACATTTCTCTAATTTCTTTCTCAGTCCATTTATCATTTGTGTAAAGGAGGGCTGCTGATTTTTTGAGTTAATCTTGTATCCTGCTACATTGCTGAAAGTGTTTATGAGTTGCAGAATTTCCTTGGTAGAATTTTTGGGGTCTCCTATGTAAACTATCATATAATCAGCAAATAGTGGACTGTTTCTATTTCTTCAGCAGTTATAGGTCTATTTAATTTGCTTATCTGGTCTTGATTTAATTTTGGTAAGTGATATTTATCCAGAAAGTTGTCCATTTCCTTTAAGTCTTCCAATTTAGTTGAGTACAGTTTTAAAAATATGACTTAATGATTCTCTGGATTTCCTCAGTATCTGTTGTTATGTCCCCCTTTCATTTCTGATTTTGTTAATTTGGATAGTCTCTCTCTCTGCCTTTTGTGTAGTTTGGATAAAAGTTTATCTATTTTGTTGATTTTCTCAAAGAACAAAGTCTTTGTCTCATTGATTCTTTGTATTGTTTTCTTTCTTTCTATTTTGTTGATTTCAGCTCTCAAAAATTTGGTTATTTCCTCTCAGAAATTTGATTATTTCCTGTGGTCTAGTTTTCCTGGGTGAGTTTTCTTCTTTCTGTTCTAGAGTTTACAAGTGTTCTGTTAATTCACTAGTGTGGGATTTTTCTAGCTTCTTTATGTAGGCATTTAGTGTGATGAACTTTCCTGTTAACACTGCTTTCATTGTGTCCCATAATTTTGGGTATGTTGTGTGGTAATTTTCATTGAATTTTAGGAAGTTTTAATTTCTTCCTTTATTTCTTCCTTGACCAATTGATCCTTCAGGTGAACATTGTTTAATTTCCATTTATTTGTGGTCTTTCTGGAATTAGTTTCACTGTTGAATTCTAATTTTAAGTCATGGTGATCCGATAAGATACAGGGGGTTCTTCTAAGTTGTTTTTTTTTTGTTTTGTTTTGTTTTTTTATCTGTTGAGGTTTGTTTTGTTACCGAGTATGTGGTCAGTTTTTGAGACGGTTTCATGTGGTGCTGAGAAGAAGGTATATTCTTTTATGTTTGGATGGAATATTCTATAGATGTCTGTTAAGTCCATTTGGGACATAACATCTGTTAGTTCCCTTATTTCTCTGTTAATTTTTTGTCTGACAGATCTGTCCAGTGGTGAGAGTTGAGTGTTGAAGTCTCCCACTCTTAGTGTGTGGGGTATAATGTGTGATTTAAGCTTTAGAAGTGTTTCTTTTACATATGACAGTTCCCTTGTATTTGGGGCATAGATATTCAGTATTGAGATTTCCTCTTGATGGATTTTTCTTGTGACTAATATGAAACGTACTTCTTTGTCTCTTTTGATTGATTTTAGTTTGAAGTTTGTTTTGTTGTATATTAGGATAGCTACACCCACTTGTTTCTTAGGTCCATTTGATTGGAAATTTTTTTTCCAACCCTTTATTCTGAGGTGATGTCTGTCTTTGAGGTTGAGGTGTGTTTCTTATATGCAGCAGAAGGATGGATTCTGTTTTTTTTTTAATCTAATATGTTAGCCTATGTCCTTTTATAGGTGTTTTGAGTCCATTTATATTAAGGGACATTAATGACCAGTGATTGCTATCTTCTGTTATTTTAGTTTTCGTTATTGGTGATGTTATTTTTTGTGTTTTTTGCCTTTTGGGGGGATTTCCTGCTATGAGATCATCTATTGTCTGTGTTTTTATTTATATAGCCATCTTTTTGGGTTGGAGTTTTCCTTCTAGTACTTTGTGTAGGGCTGGGTTTGTGGCTAGGTATTGGTTAAATGTGGTTCTGTCATGGAATATCTTGTTTTGTCCTTCTATGGTGATTGAAAGTTTTGCTGGGTATAGTAGTTAGGAAAAAATTCTAACATGAGCCAATCTGCCAGCACGGAGAAATCCAATTAGGTTAGATTAAACCAAATTAAAATGCCCATGTTTTATTAAGAGCAGCAGTGTCGGGTGGCTGTGAGCATGGCAGGGGAAATGGAAAACCCGGGAGCACTTGCAATCGCGGGACCACGTGTTCCTCTCTTCTGGGAGCCCAATTAAATACCCTGGGGTCAGGACCTGGCATGCTGACATTTGGAGTCCAGTGCAACACAACTTCCAGGCCAGGGGGCTGTGATGGATGCCAGGGGCTAGGGTAATGCTCCAAACTTGACATTCCAGACTCTTTGAACAGACCAGTGACAGGAAGTTGAGGTGGTAATTATGACAAACATTTTAGGCTCTCTTTGGAAAAAGGGCATAGACTCAAGTCTGGCTATCTCCTGTGGGCATGGGATGACATGGGAGAGGGGAGAGCTGAAAGTTGGCGGGTTTATGCTCAATGGGAGGTGTGGCTGGAAAGGCATCCTGTTCACTGTCATCTCAGAGATGCCAGGCATCTGTTTCTTGAAGGAGGTAAGAAGGCAGGTGTCTAGGAGAAAAAAATATTGTTATTACTGGCCCCATGAAATGGGCCTAGCCATGGGATGAGACATAATAGCATATGAAACCAGATTTTAGTTGGCAGGTGTCCTTGATCCAGAAGAGTTGGCAGATGTCCTTGATCTAGAAGGGCTGGTACCAATGGTGAAGTTCCAGGAGCTGGTACAGATGCTTTTGATGTTGTCTTTGGACTGCTTTGTAGGTTGGTCTTGGCCTAGGCAGCAGGAGTGACCTGTAAAATATGCTTGAAACTGGCTAGGGTTAGTGTAGCAATAAAACAATTAAGGAAATTGGGAACTCTGGGTTTTTACAAGATCTGATTCTGATGTAACAATAGGACATTTTTAGGAAGCTGTAAGAGAACTGGAACAGATTTTATAGCAAAAGGCTGTTGCTTTAGGTTAGAAGGCAGTAAAGGAAATTAGGAACTTTGAACCTCTGAAGATTGAAACTTATTAATCCTGGACTATGAAGCTTGTTAAAGAACAGTATCTTGAATTGTCAAATGCCTTTAGACAGATCTGGGAGGAATAAATGAGCAAAAATGAGACAGCTTTTTAGCTAGCAGGCAATCCCAAATCCTCTCCTTGACCTTGGAGAACACCAGTGTTAGAAGCAGTGCTTGCCATTAACTGCTGAGTCTGAAGGAAGAGTGATGAGGGAAAGAGGGCAGAAGTGTGGATAGAGATGCAGAGCTGATGGCACCAGAGGAAAAGAACCAAGCCCAGGTCTGAGGAAAAGACATAAGGCCCTCCTGTGTGTCTCCCTGGTACCATCAGCCCTTTCTGAACCGGGAAGTGGTGGCTGCCATGTCCAATACCAAATATATACTAAAGTCTTATTTCACTTTGGAACTCTGAAGGTTTCACAGAAACAGTGAAGTGCTTGACTTCCGGAGATAGCTCAGCTGTTAAGAGCACTGCCTGCTCTTCCAAAGGTCCTGAGTTCAATTCCCAGCAACCACATGGTTGCTCACAATCATCTGTAATGAGATCTGGTGCCCTCTTAAGGAACAGACCTGATCAGTCATCTTTAGCAGCTTAGACCATGAAACCCAATATTGACAAATTCAACAGAACTGCCATATAAGGGCTGCCTATGCATGCTTCACTTTGCCTGCCATTATATAACTTTCAAGTTTATTGATTTATTTACTAATCAAATAGTTACCTTTGTTAGGAGATTTTGGTAAACTGTTGTATGTGTAATAATCTTTATTGGCCAGTAGGTGTCATGGTTGCCGCTGTGTAGCAGTGAGATGCACTTGGTGGTGGCATGAATAGTTCCTTGCTACTTTGGTTCCTCATATTGGTGCCTGGTTAAATACTGACAAATATGCTTTCCTCTTTGCTTAAAAGCAATTAAATCAATTACATACACAGAGAGAGTTTTTTTTTTTTTGGATCAAGGAGCCTAGAGCTCCCAAGCAGGGAACACAAACACAGCAGTACAAGTACCACAGAAGTTTCTGTGCAGCAGGAAATGTGTGTGTGTGTGGGGGGTGTGCATGAGCCTAGGAAATTTCCAAGTCACTCTGTTCTTAGCTCCACTGTGGCAGGGTTTTTGCAAAAAATCACTTAGTAAGTGAAACCATGCCAGGCAGGTGGGAGTGGAGTCCTTCTGGGCCCCAGGCCTTTTGTGCCTTTTAAGCCAGTCCACCCTGCAAGTGTAAAGTTGGGATTCACATGGGTGCCAAATGAATATGGACACGTAAAAGAAATCTCAAACTAGCTAAGAATTGAGTATAATAAAGGCTTATTTATTTAGGGGAAGATTAACAGATCACAGTCCTCTGCAGAAACAGGGAACAGGATCCAAATCCAACAGCTGGAAGGGAGAGAAAGTGTGTGCTTGCATTTATAGTATAAGAAGCCACACTCTAGTGGGTTGGCATCTTAAAAACTACTGGCAGAGTGTCCTACAACAGACACTCAATAGATGTTTACTAAACCTATTTAATTTCATCAGAGTAAAATGAAAACTGAAAATCTGCTGCTGTTAGACAGTTACAGTGAAGCTGTATTTTTCATCAAAGAAAAAAACTGGATTTTTTGTCTTCCTTCCCAATTCAGAGCACAGAGAAGCAGCAATTTAAAGCAATGCCCTATTGCATCCCATTTCAGCTCCCAAACTCTTATCTGCTGAAGGACAGAGAAACTGATACAGGACTCCCTGCTGACTCCCCATATTCAACAGTGCACCCAGAGGTTAGCCTTTAGCAAGGACTTGATGGTCCAAGAGGGAAGTGCTATGGTGTAGGAGGTCCTTCTGTTTATGTGTTGCTTTCATTGGTTAATCAATAAAGAAACTGCTTGGCCTGATAGGGCAGAACTTAGGTAGGTGGAGAAGACAGAGCTGAATTCTGGGAGGAAGAAAGCAGAGGAGAGAGCCACCATGGAGCTACCAGATCAGACATACTGAATCTTTCCCAGCAAGCCATCACCTCATGGTGTTATACAAATTAATAGAAATGGGTTAAATCAAGATGTGAGAGTTAGCCAATAAGAGGCTAGAGATAATGGGTCAAGCAGTAATTTAATTAATACAATTTCTGTGTGATTATTTTGGGTGTAAGCTATCTGGGCAGCTGGGACAAAAGCAGCCCGCTCCTCCTATTACACTGCTAAGCTTCTCCATAGTTTCCCAGCTGACACGTATCCACCCCTCCAAACACAGACTATTTCTCTCAGATCCATTCATCATTTTTGTGTCCAGTGATGCTGGGAATTTGTTTGTAGCCATTTCTGTTTTTTATCTATGAGTTGTCCTACAAATGTTGCAAAGGGCCAGAAGGGAAGTTCAGGGCCCACATATTAGGGGAAATAGGGTTTCACTTTTCCATCCCCCCTCTCTCTATATATTCCTCTTCTAAGTTCCTTCTGAATGCCTTCCTCCTTCTCCCCTTTCTCTCCCCTTTTCTCCTACTCTCTTTTTCTCTCTTCCCTTCCCATACCCCCTTACCCTCCCAAACCCACTAAATAAACTCTCCATATCCAAGCTCTTTCTGCATGGCATATCTCTCTGTCCCTTACCCATTGCTGTCCCACACCCTCAGTGGGACCTGCCATGGACACCTGTGCTGCAATCATAACAAACTCATTCAGAAAATTCTGAGCATAATGTAAGAGGAGGCCTCTGATATGTTGCCAAGCTTCATGATCAGTTAGAGCATGTTAGTCGTCTTTAAATTTACATTGTTTTAATTATCTTGTCTGAGTTTGCTCAGGGGCGGATGCACCAAAAAGATCTTGAGGTCATGGCCTCATGAAGAAAGTTTCTAGCATCTTTGGCGTTATCACACTCTCCAGGGCATACAGTAGAGTTCCAAATAGGGCCAGATAAAATTATCTCCCTAAAAGTGAGAGGGATAAAAAGTTCAGGGCTTTCATAAGGAGACTCAGACATAATTTCCTGGGAAAAAGATATTAAATGAATTATAATGTAGAAAGCCCCCCAAGCATGCAACACACAGAGACCAAAACCGAAAGTAAGAGACAGGATATGGGTGACTGTAGCATTCGACTCAGCTATGCTGGAACTGTGTCACACAGCTGTGCTGGCTTCATGACTCTCGCTGTTTCCAGTAGACATGGCCGTGGTGACAGACAGATGATAGATTTACTTTGTGATATATAATGTATAATCTGAGCACTAATATTAAGTCATTAAGATTAAAATAAAAGAATCTATGTTGGCCTCAGCCAGAGCTAGCAATAAGAGCAGGGGTCTCTGGGAAATTGCTACCAATGAAACTACAAAACCATTTGAATCTGTTAGTCAGTAAATTCTGACACTGGAAAGAGACTTATGTTTGTTAATGTTCCTAGTATAAGACAAATTTTATCTTTCAAAACGGTGTATTGAAGTTGACTCTCACACTTGTGAATATGATTTTATTTGGGCATATGAATTCTGCCAGTATATGTGGGGGTCTGGGAAGATGGTTCAGTGAATGAGAACCTGATTTCAAATTCCAGCATCCACATAAAATTAGGAATGGCCATGTGTGCCTGTCACCCCAGAGTCAGCATGGGAGAAGAATAGACACAGGTAGATCTCTGGAGATCCAGATTAGCTAGCTTAGCTAAAACTGTGAGCTTCAGATTTGATGAGAAACCCTCTCTCAATAAAGAAAGATGGAGAACATTAGAAGAAGACATTTGATGTCTTCCTCTGGCTTCCACATGGGGCTTAACACCTGATCACACACACATACAAACTTGCACATATGCCACCTGTAAGTTTTCTGTCACCTTGATTTAACTTCAATTGAGAAAATGACCCCACCAGATTGGCCTGTGGGGTAATTTCTTGATTCATGATTAATGTGGGAGGGTCCAGTTCACTGTGATCAGTGACATCCCTGGACAGGTTGTCTTGAGTTGTATAAGAAAGCAGGCTTGCAAGTCATGAGGAGCAAGCCTGTAAGCAGCAATCTTCCATGGCCTCTGCTTCAGTTCCCACCCCAGGTTCCTGCCCTGACTTCCTTCAGCAATGAGTTGTTACCTGCAAATGCAAGATATAATAAAATGCCCTTTCCTCTACAAGTTGCTCCTCATCATGTAGAAATAGAAAACCTCACCAAGACACTGCATATGAACACACACGAGTGTTGTCACTGTAATGAAGTTAAGACGGTTAAGATGGGCTCATACTGGATCTAGTTGAGACTTCACCCAAGGATCAGCATCCTTAAGAAAGAGGAAATCTGTGCACAGCGAGATTTGTACAAACACCGGAAATCAAATCAGCTTGAGATAAAGGAGGCAGAGGCTGGAGTGATGAACTACAAGCCAACAAATGCCTAGGGCTGAACGAAATGAGAAGCAGGGGAGTTTTCTTCCTTGGGTTTCTTGCAGGAACCAACCCTACTGCATCTTAGTTTGGAGTTCCAGACTCCGGGACAATGGGAAAATCAGTATCTTTTGTTTTGAGGTATCCAATTTATTGACTTTGTTATAGAGCCCCAGGAAACGAATCTAGAGGATTAAATGTGCTGTTTGATGGAAATGCTGACAAAACCAAAATGGACTGCAGCTGACCTCTGGTTAGCAAGGCAGTGGTAAAAATCAATGATTCATCATTTTTAGCTATGGGCCTAGAGGAAGTCTGCATGCTAGTCAGAAAAGAGGCCAAGGAGCCAGGCAGTGTTGACGTATGCTTTTAATACTAGCACTCCGGAGGCAGAAGAGGGAGTCAAATCCCTTAGGAGTGAAGTTACAGAGGGTTGTGAGCTGTGCTATGCATGCTGGGAACTGAACCTGGGTCCTCTAAAGAACAGCCTGTGCTCTTAACCACCAAGTCATTTTTTCCCTAGCCCCAGATTTCTGTTTTTTAGTGTCAGGAACTCAGGCACTTCATTGTCTTTAATCCTCATGATGATACTGTAAGGTAATTATGTTTCTGAGCATTGTATATGTGTGCAGCTCTTAGAGAATTCCCAGGTAATGAAATTGTAGAGCTCAGGATTTTGACCAAGAATTTGTCTAACACTAACACCGGGGTAGTATGGTTCTGAAGCAACTGCTTGCATCTTATGTGTAGAAGCTATTTTGTTACCAAGCCTTCTAGCTCCACTTACTTTTAGTTGATTTAAAAGTCATTAATTTAAGGGGTCGGAGAAATGGCTCAATGGAACTACAACTCCTATAGGCCCAATGCCATTTTCTGGCTTCTGTGGACTCCTGTGTACATGTGGCACACACACACACACACACACACACACACACACACACACACTCACAAACATATGCAGAAATAAAAAATGCACCTTCCCCCCCCCAAATCATTAGTTTAGGAGGTTACACGGTTGAGTGAATTATCATCAATCTCCCTCTAGCTTTGCTATATCTGGAGCCTCCGACTGAATCATATCTAATGTGTTTAAACTGTTTAGGACAGCACATGGTGGTGCAAGCCTGAGATTCCAGGCAGGAGGAGTCTCTCAGCTTCATAGCAAGCTTGGGGTCGGCCTGAGGTACACAGGGAGACCCTGCCTCCGAAACAGTGAAAACCTATGAGGTCCAATCAGGTCCAGTGGAAGCTGCATTGGGCATCTATCCCTGTCAGCAGGGTTCTATTGCTTTCCACTGCATCACTGTTCTTTATATCCTAATGATTAGCTGTAAAACTGACTGTTTCTGGAGAAAGGATCTGAAAAATGCAGTCATCAGACTTTCCCATTTGTAAGTTCTCTTTAGATCTAGAGAACCTAGAACCACCCCACGATCTGCAGGTACTAGCATAGGAGAGCATGGCACCAACTATCTGTGGCTGTCTGGATTCCCTTCATCTGATCCTTCTCCTCACCTACCCTGCGCCCCACAAAATTCCTATGAAAGCTTTGCACTGCGACCGCCAAGAAAGATAACATTTTAATGATAAGAATCCCAATCTTGCAACTGGCCAACTTGCTGCAAGTACAGCTTTACTTGCCCATATTATGGAGACAACCATCTATGTGGGGAAGAGCAGGACAGAACTTTCCTGTTTACTGTAGAGAGCTGCATGCAGCCGCATCTTAAAGATGGCGCTGGCTTCCACCTTCCGCCTTCCTGATGGCGAGTGCTCTCTGTGATAAACAACTCCATATTTGGCTAAGACCAAGGATCTGGCTCACTTCCGCATACCTGGACCTATCTGTAGTGCCCACGTGGCCGAGGTTGGCTACCCAGAGGCTACTTAAGCGGTGGGCGGGCTTCCTCCGGAGTGAGAGAGGGAGAGAGTGAGAGAGTGAGAGGGGAGAAAGAGAGAAAGAGAGAGAGTCAGAAGATTGTTCAAGGTTCCTGAATAAACTGCAGAAAGAAGAGTTCGGTGTTGTGTCTTCCTTGCTGGTCGAGGTGGTCGCGACAGTTTACATTTTCTCAGAAGAGAAAGTGGAAACCACTGAAGGCTTGAATGGCAATGGGTGGGTCAACACCAGCCTTGGCAGTGGCAGAGAGCCATCCCGGCAGACACAGTCAGCATTCGAAGAAAGGCTTTTATGAGGGTTGAGGAAACACATACAGCCCAGCCTCTCTCTGAAGGCTGGGAGTTTTTAAAGCCTCCAAAGGGTTTTCTTCTCCTAATTTTGGGTTGGTCAGTTTGACATAAGACAGGATGACTGAGGGGTCCACACTGCTGTGTACACTTGTCCTGTGCCCACCGTGAATGTGCTGAACAAGTCCATCAGTGGTGGGGCCCTACTGTCAGAAAAAGCCCACAAGGCCTTTGTTTTAGGCTTTTGTCTCCAATCAGAGGGAAAGGAGGACGTCAGACATCTTGGTAGTTCGCCATCTTTCCTAGTTAGTCAAGGACCCTCTCCCTATCTGTCTGCCTATCAGTGAGTCTGCCTACCTCCTAGTCCCTCAACATCACAGCTTGGTGGGTGTAGTTGCCACCTCAGGGCTACATGTTTCCCTCTTTGGGGGTCCAGGTGAAGGAGTCCTCAGTCTGGTATGTCCAATACATTCTTTGGCCTGTTTTCCATATATGTTTGCAATATGTCCAAATTCCAATCCTTATTTTCCCCCCAATAAATGTACAGGGTAGCACACTTTCTACTTGCAGGGATCAATTATTCCTCAGCCTTTCCTGCACGGGTGGTGTGGGACAAACGGTGCAGTGCGTGTGTCCACACAGTGGCACTTACCATTATCTTCAAAGTGGAGCCAAAGACTGCATGTAAATGGAGTGTCTGAGATCAAATCTCAGTTTGAAAACCCCTGTCCACAGTAGGGTGTAACTTAGAAGCTCTAGCTCCTGAATTCTATGATTAGAATTGTGCACTGTGACCAGTCCACTGCATGCCTGCCTGGTGCCTGCAGAAGTCAGAGATGACATAAGAACCTGGGGAATTGGAGTTACAGTCGTGAGTCACTATGTGGGTGCTGGGATTTGAACCCCAGACTTCTGCAAGAATAACAAGTACACTTAACTGCTGAGCCATCCCTCCAGCCCCACATCTTTTAATTTTTATTTTCCATTTTGTGTACATGAGCGCTTTGCCTATATACTTGTCAAAGGCAGGCCTCTGACAGTGACGCCCACCCCGTTGCTCCTCTGTGTTCTCTGCTTACAAGACAACCACAGTGGAGAAGCTTTCACCATGTCCTTCTGCTGCTGTGAAATCTGCCATGCTTTCTGACTACAGTGAACTGAAATCCCTCTGAAACCATGAACAAAATAAGGCCTTGCTCTCTTATGCGGTTTCTGTCAGGTGTTCTGTCCCAGTGACTAGAAAACAACCAGTGCTAGTTGTATTACAGCATTGGTCAATAATGACATTTAAGGATATTTTCCAGTTTATTCGCTTGTCTTTTGTGCACTTTATTTTGATGACCAGGACCAGTTGGAAGGGTTACACTCAGTACACTACAGGAGTCAGAGCACACATGAGCCTGGCTTTTATTCTGGCTTTTACTCTTGTTTCTTCTCTTTGTATACTGACTTCTGAGTTCCAGTGGTATCTCTTTTTTTGTATCTTGATAAGTAGAAGTCCCTTAATTTCTTTCTCAAGGATTAAAAATAAGGAAAATAAGAAGCTCCGTCGCTGCCATTCTTTTAGTGATGAACATTTCCTTGTGAACGCCAAGCACTTTGTACTTCAGTCCTCTCTGCAGCCTGCCCTCTCACAAGGTGGTAAAGGAAGTGCCCTTCTCAGTCAGCAGGCTGCAGTTCCTTTACATCAGACCAGTGCATAAGCGCCTTCACGGTTGCCAGCTGTGGCACCCTCCCCTCTTGAAGCTGGTGGTAAATCTGACTTTTCTTTTTTTTTAAATTTTATTATTTTTTTGAACAACTTTGTCTTGAAAATCTGACTTTTCAAAAGCATACTGTTTAACTTGATTAATAATTTAGCCAGATACTGGGATTTTCCTTATTTAAGTATCAGGACAATGAGTGAATTCCATTTCCTCTCAAGTTATTTAAAATATCACAAAGTAACGGAAAGACCAAAGTCTTTCAAACCTGTGTCATATATAAAAACTTCTGCCCATTTTACAGCTGGGGAAATGGGGCTAAGTACTGGAGTTTCTCAAATAACTAAGGACAGGTCTATCACATGACCTAGCTATACACTCTTGGGTGTATGCCTGAAGGACTCAAGAGTCAACACAACACAGAGATGTATGACATTGTGTTCATTCCTGCACTACTTACATTAGCTAAGAAATGGAACCAACTTGGATTCCATCAACCAATGAATGGACAAAGAATATGTGGCACATATACACAGGTTTTTTGTTGTTGATGTTTTTGCTTTCTGTTGTTGTTGGGGTTTTTTGTTTGTTTGTTTTTTTGGAGGTAGGGTTTCCCTGTGTCACAGTTCTAGCTGTCCTGGAACTAACTCTTGTAGACTAGGATGGCCTTGAACTCACAGAGATCTGCCTGCCTGTGCCTCCCAAGTGCTGGGATAAAGGTGTGCACCACCACCACCTGTCATATATACAAGTTTTATACAACTTTAAAGAAAAATTAAATCATAGCATTTGTGAGGAAGTGGATGGAATTGGAAATCACATAGTAAATGAAATAAACTATTTTCAGAAAGATGGATGGCACATGCTTTTTCTTTAAAGTGGAACATAGATTTAAATGATGTATTTGTAGATATTTGTATTTGTTTGCATTGTAAAAGCAGAACGAGAGAGGAACAAGTCTTTCTGTTGTACTATTTTTGAGATAGTGTTTTATGTAGCTCAGGCTGGTTTCTAATTTATTCTGTAGTGAAGGATGACCTTGATTGTCTAACCCATTTGCCTTTTTCTGAAAGATTAGAGGCTTGTGTCACAGTGCTGGGTTTATGAGGTTCTGAAGGTCAAACTCAGACCTTTAACCTTCTAGGTAGGCATTCTTACAATTGATACAGCCTTGGGAGGAAGAGTTCTTTTTTAATTTTCATTTATTTATTTTATGCATATAAGTGCTCTATCTTCATGTACACTTTTCTGCCAGAAGAGGACATCTGATCCCACTTTAGATGGTTGTGATCCATTCTGTGGTTGCTGGGAACTGAACTCGGGACCTCTGGAAGAGCAGTCAGTGCTCTTACCCACTAAGCCATCTTTCCAACCCCCGGAAGAGTTCTTAAGAGAGGGAAGAGAAAAAAAAGAGAGAGATGGTAATTGAATATATGAGACATGAAAACATGAAGTGGGGGTGTTTAGGAGGCCAGCAAGAGGAGGACAGAGGGATGGGGGAGTGCAGTGGGAAAGGGGGATGAATTAGAGCTAAGTATAATGGTACATATGTATGAAAATGCCACAATAAAACCCATTACTTCAGATGCTAATGTTATGCCCACATCCCTGAAGTCTCCCCAAAACCAGCAAGGAGACTGAGTCCCATATATAAAAGAGAAGAGCCTTTATTTTATACAAGTTTGCAAAATTGCTCTCTCTGTGTGTCCAACATAGTCAGATAATTGGAGAGCCCTGAGCTCTGTTAGAATTGGGGTTTTATAGTAGTAAAGGGGGGGTGAGGGATTGCTAAGGTTCATGACCCCTGATTAGCTGACATTTGTCTAGGGTGTCCTGGTCAATGCTGGCAGGTAATGCTGTCTACAAAGGTTGGAACATTGGGAATTTCCTTTGGATGGTCTGTTCTTGGATGGTGCCTGGGTAATCTCAGTTAGTGGTTCTTCCTGCAACCAGGTATTGCCTCAGGGTAAACACTGAGACTCAGGTCTCCATTAAGTTTATCAAGACTCCGTCCCACTGTTCCTATTAAGCTTATCCTGGCTAAGTCCTACACTAACTTTAAAAATTAATCATAATTTTAAGAAGAAATGGACCTTACTCTTAAATGACTTGCTCAGTTTGAACAGCTAGCAAACGAGACAGAATTCTAAATTACACATATTGATGCCTGACTTTGAATCCTTGGGCATCAAGGAAGTAGGTGGGTGGGTCCTGTGTGCCCCACTGGCCTGTCTACCTGGGTTTTCCTGAGATGGCTGGTAGAAAGGCTGGAAAAGACTCCATAAAGACAAGGATAGAGTCAGCTTCCCTTCACAGCAAGGTAGCTAGCAGTTTTCTGTAGGACATATTTGAAATTACCTGGTGCAAGTGATAAGGAAACATGGAACACACAACAAACCCGCTTAGGATTTTATTATAGGGGGCATGTACAGGCCTGGAGAATCAGTGCGCAGAGAGAGAAAGATGGCATGTCAGCTTATTAAAAGCTGCCTAGCGCATGCACACAGGGGGTTGGTGTGAGTACATCGCATGCAGATGACACAGGTGATGGGCTCGCACATGCACAGAAGGGCTTAGCTGAGTCATAGTGGATGTAAGCCCACATGCATGCATGTAAGTCACATGGGCCCTTTAACATTCAGGCATTCTTGCCTGAGGGCTCATCTGCACATGCATGGCTCTAGAACCCGGAAGTATCTGCCTTATGTAGATGAAATCATTACATTTCATCCTTTTGTTTATTATAAAAATTTGGGGAGTTTGAGGTCTTTTAATGGGTGGAAATGGGGCATTGTAAGGTCTCTCTTGAATGCTTCATGCTGATTTTGTGGGCATCGTTGCTGATTTTGTGGGCATCAGGGAGTTGAGAAGCTTGACCTCTACCTGGGGTGGCCGATTACTTTTGTGTTTGTTACAGGCTCTGTGGAACTGGCTGGCTGGCAACTCGGACCTCGCAAGATGCTCGAAAGGCAGAAAATTATGTATGAAAAAAATATTTAGATCCCAGTGATTAAGGGAGAAGTATCCCAAGATGGAAGATAGAGGGAGGTTCTTTTGTGGGGGGGGTGGAGGAGGAAATTTTCCAGTGGATCCTGAGACTGGGTAAGAATTAAATGATACTTATTCTGGGCGAGTCTGGTCCATGTAGGTAGGTCCGATTGACTCCCTGGAGCTTATGAAAAACATGTTTGAAAAGAAATAAATTTTAGACATATTAAAAGCTTATGATTACAATGATAGAGTATTGGAATGGAAGATGGTGTGGGGGAGGAAAAGAAAGGGGAATTATTGGAAAGGGGAATTATCAGATCCCTTAATGTTTTACCAGAAGTAAATCATAAGCATCATGGTATTACCTTAACTTCCAGGAAACACTGCTGCAGTCAGTGATGAACTTGCTATGATAAAGCCTGTTTTGTGAGTTTTTGGAGTTTGGGGCTGCAAACTTGTTATTGTTTCTTACCACCTGGGTTTTTGACAGTCCTTGTACCTCCAGCTCTATATTTAATGATGGTCCCTGTAATATCAGCTGAATGGTTAACTGGAAATTTAAGCATGACATTGGAGATATAGAGAAGTTGGTAAAGCAGAAAGGAGGAGGAAGAGGTAGAGTATATGGAGTATTTGACACAGGAGAGTTGAGTATGGTGATGAGACTTTTATATTTCTGGAACTGGAGAAAGAGTGACTGATCTTGGTGCCCTCTGGAAATTAAGGGAACAGGGCTCTGTTTGAGTTACCGTATATGAGGGAGTTTCTTGAGCTGGAAGAGTAAAAGGTTTAAGATGAGACAGGTGAATCCAATGAGGAAGTCCTTTGAGCTTGGCAGCTGGGGAGTGACAAGAATTATTTTGAAGGGGCCCTGCCATTTAGGGGAAAAGGGTGAAGGGCGTTGGTCTGGGGAGAGAATAGTACCTGATCCCCTATTTTAATCAGCAGTGGGTGTGAATTAGCACATGGTTGAGGTAATGAGTAGTTGGTAAGATCCCATAATAGGGAGCAAAGGTGGGATAACAGTGGAGTAAAAAGATGATCAG
>PVIU01016902.1:0-43490 GCA_004026605.1 Ondatra zibethicus
GTAACACTAATAATATGTATATGTTTATTAGTGTTATACACATACACACACACATATATATAATCTTCTAATAATTTAGTATTGTTAATATGTACACACTGTTAGTGCTCAGCATTTGAGTTATCATAACACATCAGAGAGCTTATCCATCTTCTCTATGAAGTAGTTGATTGTCTCTGGTCTTCTAGGAGTGGGGCCTTATGAACTTCTCCCACCAACGATACCATGTCAACTATTCTTGTCAAGGTGCATGTTTCATTTAGAGCCTCAAGGGATTGCATTAAAGCTGCACTAATTGGAGTTAGGCATCTCATAGTTATATCCTCTACATGTTTAACAGTTCTGGATCTTTGTAGTTCCCACCATCTGCTGAAAAACAAAAACAAAATAACCCTTCTTTGATGAGGTGTGAGAAATACATGAGTATAAGGATAAATATTTAGAGTAAGAAATTAGAAATTATACTGGTTTGGGAAATTTGTAGTCATAGGTTCTCCTTTAAGATTTATGACCACTCCAGCCATGGGTAGTTAACTAGGCTTACAGTACTTAACATGGCAAATATTTTTATTGCTCCCATGTTTAAATAAATTTATTGCTTCTCATAATATATGGGTTATTGACTAATACTTTATCCTCCAAAGCATAATTCTATGAATTGTTTTAATAATTTATACTCATCTATTAAAAAATACTGCTATTTGCTCCTTATAGCCTTTATTTAAAATATTTTTTGCTGTGGTATTTAAATTATACTTTTAGTTCTTTAAAAGGAATGAATCTAAGAAATCTAATATTATACTTTTGTTATTTTACTGGGTACATAACCATTTTCTTTGTGAAACCTCTCTCACATACCTTTAGTGGTTTGTATTTCCATTTTCTGTAAGCTAAATAAGATCAAATGTGGTTTGTCTTTCCATTTTCTATAAGCTAAATAAGATCAATGTAAGAACCAATGACATCATTTTACATAACAATTTCAATTCTGTCTTGTTACATAAGTAAACATTCATACTTTGCATTCAGTTCTGGTTCAATACAGAAATAATCTTTGCAATTTTCAAAAATCTGTTTTTCTTTTTCAACTGTTCAGATTTAGGAAATTATGACTTTTAGAAGCTATTGAAATGAGAAATGGAATAGATAAGGAATAATGCTAATATTCAGTAAGGAAAATCAAATAAAACCAGGAGATAAAATATCCACATTTGAGTGTACTCAATATTTCTTTTGTGATATAATACCAAAACATTAT
Source organism: Ondatra zibethicus (assembly GCA_004026605.1). Classification (NCBI taxonomy): domain Eukaryota; kingdom Metazoa; phylum Chordata; class Mammalia; order Rodentia; family Cricetidae; genus Ondatra; species Ondatra zibethicus. The sequence goes on from PVIU01016902.1 coordinate 1,259, forward strand.
AGTTAAACCATCCTTAGATCTAATATGGCACAGGCTAAGCAATGTTTGCATTGCTATTGAGAATAAGCCACTCCATGGTTTTATGTGATATAATCTATGCTTACTGTTGTATCAGAAATACCAATGTAATTTCTACATAAAACCACATCCTAAAAACTAAGTGATGCTTCACTGAGTAATTATGAAACTGTGAGAAGTAATATGTTAAAAATGTAAAGGACCTTGTTTTTGTGCTAGTGTATGCTGGAAGTGTGTAATTTATGTTTTGATTTCACAGGAGGTTAGACATCCTTGGGTCAAAGAAGAAACTTTGGACTTTAAAACCCTGTTGATACTATGATAGACTATGAAGATTTTTGAAATTGGACTGAATGCATTTCTGCATTATGATATGCCTACATGCATATGCAACCCAGGGAGTGGAATATGGTGGTTTGAATGAGAATGGCCTCCAAAGGCTCATACATTTGAATGCTTAATTAACAGGAAGTGGAGTTGCTTGAAAAAGATTAGCATGATTAAGGAGATAATGTACTTGTTAGAATAGGTATGGCATTTTTGGAGAAAGGCTGTCACTGGGGAGGAGCTTGGGTTTAAAAAGTCCACACTATTGGAAGTCCAAGGCCCACCCCCATCCCTCCTGGCCTAGGAAGGAGTGCATTCAAAAAGACTCGGTTCTCAAAAAGTTAATACATGCAGAAGAGATAGGAAAGAGGGGGAGGGAGGAGGGGTGGGGGGGTAGTGGGAGGGGACCGGGAGAAGGGGAAGAAAGGAAAAAAAATTTTATTTCTTTAATTATGTTCTTGAATGGAAAAAATAAAACAAAACAATGTATGGAAAAAAAAATAAATAAAAATAAAATAAAAAAATTAAAAAAAAAACTCAAAGTGAAAAACTGTGCTTAATAAAAAATTATCAAACTGTAAAAAAAAAAAAAAAGTCCACACTAGGCCCAGTCCATCTCTCTCCCTTTCTTTTTCTCTTCCTCTCCCTGTCGCTCTCCCTTTCCCACTCATGCTCCCTCTTACTACCACCCCCATTCTCTCCCTCCTGCCTTAAGATCAGCATGTAAAACTCTTAGCTACTGATACAGCATCATATCTAATTCCAACCATGATGTTCATGGACTAACCCTCTGAACATGTAAGCAAGTCCCTAATTGAATGCTTTCTTTTATAAGAGTTGCTTCAGTCATAATGTCTCCTCATAGCAAAAAAAAAAAAAAAAGAAAAAGAAAAAAGAAAAAAGAAATGACTAAGACAGTACTGGGGATCCAAACAGGTCCTCATGATGAATTCTAACTGAGCCATCTCTATAGCTCTCTAGGTTACTTGTTATACAAATTTTCTAAAAGTTGCATCAAAAAGATAAGAAACACAAATGATTACTCAATTCTTAGATAACATTATTCTTAGTATTTTACACAATTAGTTACTAAACCACTTTTGAAATAAATGATTTATATTACTAAACTTTGTTACTGAAAGTAAATAGAAATGAGTGTAATCTTAATAGAAACCTCTAATTATGCACTACTGTACTTTCCAACATGTCAAATAACAATGAAAACAATATTATTTCAATTCAATATAACATCTTTCAAAGTTTAAAAATCTAAATAATGTAATTATAATTAATTATGAAGCTGGATGCTCCTAACTATAAAGAATGCCTAATTGAGAACACTTCATTTCTAATTGAGAAGTCAGAAATAATACCCTGAGTTGATGTCTATCCTTAATAGTAAGATGTATTGTTATATTAGCATAATTATTTTATTAATTCATATTGCATCAATAATTAAAAATAATTTTTCCAACATGCTTGGATACATATGCCATTTATAATGACTACTGTGGAAAAACAGAAAACAGATTTATGGAGCCCTATTGCACTGGTAGCTAGTTATGAGAGTAGGAGTTGAACCTATGGAAAATATTAAAGTGCTTCCTCAAAACTTTAAATATTTTGTGTTTACACAGTGAATTACTCAGCCTTTGGAAGGAAATAAAAGTTGTCACATAATAAAACATGGTTTAAACGTAAAGGCTTTATGCTAATTTAGTTACTTCATTGACAAAGAAAACCACATGAAGACAAATCCTATGTAAGTCCATTGACATAAAATTCTTAGAATAAATAAAGCTCCAGCAAAAGAAAAAAAGAATTGTGATTTCAGTGCGTTGGAAGAAAGAGAAAGTGGAGATGATGTTTAGAGGATATTGAATTCCAGATTCCCAAGAAAGTTCTGGAAATTATTTACATAGTGTGAAAATATTTAATATGGCTAAACTAAAAACTTATATGCTACAAGTATTTTGCTACAATTAAGCATTGAATCTATGATCCTAAATAAGGTATTTAAGGCAACCTTGTGTTCTTGTTATTTCAGGGGAGCATACTTCCAGTCTAGAATGATATGATGATCCATAAGCAGAATTTTCAATCTTTTTTTTTTTTTTTAGTAAAAATGACTTTAAATATTTCTTCATAAAGTTTAAAATATATGTCTTGCATTAGGGTATCCATAAGCCAAAACCTTCTGGTTATGTTGATCTCAAAAAAAGGAAGCCCAAAAGGAATCATGTGTATAATCTCAGAACTCAGGGAAATGAGGCAGTAGAATTGCTGTGAGTGCAAAACCAACAAGGATTACACAGAGAGTTTCAGAAAAAGGCATGGGGGAACATGGTTCTATTTCAAAAATGCTCTTTCTACATAAGTGTTGAGAAATTTATTTATTATATATAATGAGATCTTGTGTTTTTCTTATAAGGTACAATTTTAAACAGCAAAAATTATAATAAGCACTCTTTGGTTAATAAATAAGACAAAACAAAAATGAACTATTCTGAGATGTGGAGATATTTAATAAATCTACTAGAAGTCTAGAAGAAACTAAAGTCTGCCATCTCCTTAGAACATCCAAGTTTGTCATTTGTGTATAACATAAAAGGACAATTTTTTGTTAAAATTTAATCAGCATGAAACATTGATGCCTTAGATGGAAATGAAGAGAGAGACAATAACAGAATTAGAATAGATGAGAATGCCACCTCTACCCTCATAGACATCATCAACATGCTAGCTTCAATGAACTCTTTCTCCAAAACTGGAAAAAAGCCATTTGTGAGGAAGACATCGTCACTATTTTGTTTTCATGCTGCCCAAATACAAAATGAACTATATTCTATGAAAGGTACAAAAACACAATGAACTAAAAATGTGAATCTTAACTAATTTAAAACACAGGGACAGTTGACACATTTATCTTCTTTGGGTTACTGTGATTACAAATAGAGAAGTTAAAAGTTAGTCATTAGCAAATGAAGAAATATTGTTTCTAGGTGCCATGAAGTAACACAACTGCCACCCACTAAGTAGAGATTTCATTTGACCTTTAATTGCAAACATTAATGACCTATTATTATGTGTCAGACATGAAGTAAGTTATGCATATGTCAATGTTCACCTGTATTAAAGAGATGAGTTTTCAATGAGGATCAGAAAACCTAGCATGTAGATACTACCTTATGCTCTACTTCTTTCATATAACATCTCTATGTAGTGATGATTCTAACATGTGTATTTCTAGCCCTATTCACTCTTATGAACTCTAGACCCATTTGTATATGAAATTGACAGGTACTTCAAATTCTATAACGACTAACCTTAACAACCCTGAATCACAATATGTTTCCACATATTTCAGACTCTCACAACATTGACTCTTCCAAGCCAATATTGGTTCGCCTTTGGTATCTTTATTTTCATTTCCAGAACAATTTAAGCATTGGATATTTTTGAAAATTTCTATGACCACAAATGAAAAAGTTTAATTAGTCTCCAAACACTCATTGTATATTCACAATTCAATATTTAACTTTACTTTTAAAAATTAGTCAATTTTTGTGATTGGAAAATTAATCCTTTCTTTACTGTACCATAAACTTCTAAGTCAGATATTCTTTATGACCAACTATCTTGTTTAATTTTTGCTCAAATCAACTTGAAAAGTCTTGAGTAAAATGGTTAGTCTGAGTTGAAGCTTGAGCAGCTGATTTGCAAATTTGTACAAGAGATTCCAATTAGCATCTATATGGAAATAATCAAATTAGACATACACTTACACAGAAATTTCCACTATTCAATACTTGTTATCAGTATTTGATGCATTAGTGTACAGTGTCATATTTGATTAAGTGTCCAATGTTTCATTACAATAATTTCTAGTAATAAGAGTAATTTCCTGAGTATTTCAAATATTCTTCTTTACAGCTTATCATATATCATATGAAAACACCCTGAGGCTCAGTGGTAAAATCACTTGTGAAGCAAGTCAAACAACCTGAGTCCAATACCTGGGTCAGCCACTGGAAGGAGAGAACCTACTCTGTAAAACTTTCTGTTTTGGCCCCTGAACTCCTGTATGTATGCTGTGACACATATATGCCTGTCCATGTATATGCACATACACATATACATATGCATCATCGTCATCATCATAAGAACAATAGTAATAACACCCTAGTTATTAAATTAGATGAATATTAATTGAGAGGGATATAGAGCCATTAATTGAAAGAAAATGAGTTTATATTATAATTTATACAATACATTGTCATTAGAGTAGCAACAACATAGGTCTATATACTTCTATACATATTTACACAGTTATGTACAAAAATATCTTAGATGATAGATACTAACTTGTTGCCAGTAGTAATGTGTAATTAGTAGAAGTGATTTTTATCCTTGTATTTTATTGTTGCAGGAGGAGGGCTTGCTTGTTTGTCCCAACCGCCCGGCTAGCTTAGCCCCAAAATAACCACATAGAAACTGTATTCATTAATTCACTAGCTCTATAACTACTTATTGGCTAACTCTTATATCTTATTTTAACCCATTTTGATTAATCTGTGTATCGCCACATGGTAGTGGCTTATCGGGAAAGATTTAGCATGTCTGTCTCTGGCAGCTCTATGGTGTCTCTCTGTGTCTTCACCTTTCTTCCTCACAGCATTCAGTTCTGTCTTCCCGCCTATCTAAGTTCTGCCCTATCAACTAGGCCAAGGCAGTTTCTTTATTCATTCAACAATACAAGCAACACATGGAAAGAAGGACCTCCTACACCATTTCCCCCTTTCTGAGCCTATAGTTCAGGATCCTAGACAAACTAAGTAATTAGGTGAACCTAAAGAAAAACATATATAGACCCACCTGGAAATTGGAATCAGACAAAAATTTGGGAGCAGGGGGTCAGGGAGTAGAAGGAAGGGGAGAAGGGGGGTTGAGGAGAATGTGAGGGAATGGGATCTTCGAGATGGAGGATGGACAGATATGAGGGCAAGGAAAGAGGTATCTTGATTGGGGGAGCCATTATGGAGTTAGCAAGAAACCTGGCTCTAGAAAAAATGCCCAAGAATCCACAGGGATGACCCCAGCTAAGACCCTAAGCAATAGAGGAGAGGGTATCTGAACTGACCTTACCCAGTAGTCAGATTGATGATTATCTTAAATATCACCATAGAACCTTCATCCAGCAACAGATGGGAACAGAGGCAATGACCCACATTGGAGCACTGTACTGAGTTCCCAAGATACAGTTGAAGAGTGGAAGGAGTGAGAGTATGAGCAAGAAATTCAAGACCATGAGGGGTTCACCCACTGAGACAGTTTGCCTGAGCTAATGGGAGATCACCAACTCCAACTGGACTGGGAGTGAATGAGCATGGGAACAACCAAGCCCCTCTGAAGGGGTTGACAGCTGGGGAAGACTGAGGGGCCACTGATAGTGATACTGGGGATGTGTCTCTACTGCATATACCGGCTTCATGGGATCCTATTCTCTTTGGATATAAACTTCGCTCAACCTAGACGTAGTAGGGAGGGCCTTGAAGTTTCCACAGGGCATGGTGCATGGCATTCCCTTAGGGTTGGAGGGGTAGGGGGAGGGTGATGGAGTGAGAGTGAGGAGACTGGGAAGAGGGGAGGGAGTGGGAATTTGGGTTGGTATTTTTTTAAATAATAATAAAGAAGAAAGAAAGAAAAACAGGAAGGCTTTAACTATAACATAGTAAAATAATATATAACAAAACAGTTATCAAGCAAGCAAGAATTACAGTTACAATATTTATATCAACTTTATCTTTTATCATAACTAAGGAAAACTATAACTATAACTATATATCTATTTTTCAATTTCATCAAAGACTCCAGAAGGATATATATTACCTAAGAAAACAGGAAGTGCGTTGTAAGCAACTTCCAAAACTCTAGAATTGACAGAGACATCTCGCTGCCTGTACAGTCACCCAAAGTTCTTCTGTACCATTGGGAAATCCATCTTCAGCCTACAGGCTCATAGTATCCAGCAGACTTTTCATGAAACAGGAAATTTCTAATACAGTTCAGTCATTTTCTTCTGTATCCTTGCAGAATGACTCATACTCTTTTATGAAGCAGGAACCCTGAAGGGTTATCTCACCTTTAGGCAAGTTCAGCAGTCATTTCTCTGTGGGTTCTGCATATCCAGTTAAGGAGTCCAGGCAGGAGCAGTTTCTTGCCCAAATGGCTAAGGAGAACTCTTTGATGCCCATCTTCCCCTAGAAGTAGCTGGTGCTGCCAGAAGCAGATGTGTCTCACTGTCATAAAATGTCCTAACTTCTTAAAACCTTTTTAATGCCATATTCTGTAGTCTGAAAGATATGAAGAATGCCTATCTAACTGAAATATATCTCCATACATCTAGAAAATCTAACTAACATGACTACAAGCTTGACTATTATAGATGATTATCTATTAACCTGTCTTTCTTAATTATATGTTACATTTTTAAATGAACTACACAATCACAATACCTTAATCAAGAGAAGAAATATACATATAATAAGATTGACCTTAAATTTGTATCAATAAACCAAGATCCATACCAATGCAAATTATTCATATCTATATCATATCCTCCTTTAAATGTAAAAGAACATTTATAAATAATATTTGGGAATATGGGTGTAGTTTCTTCCATACTGCTTTCTGTTGTTTGGGGGTGCTGTTATTTCATGGTGTATCCTGTGTGCTAGGTTCATCTTAGTCAGCAGTTGGGTGAAGTAATTTTTTGAGGGTATTTACAGTGACCTTTCCGGAGACCTTTGACCATGAAACTGTATTTGCCTGGAAGCAATCCACAGATTCTCATCTGTGAAAACAAAAGAAGAACCTCTTTTACAAAGCAACTTATCCTTAGACTCAAATTTGGAAGTCGTGATATCTTCATAATATACATGCTGGTTTAGCTTAGCAGCCCATACAATGAAATGTCTCTCTGTACTTAGCTCCTTCACAGTCAAAAAAATTCAAAGAAAACACAATGATATACATAATCTAGCTTCTCTGTGAATTTTCCAGTTTTACATGGCTTATTTTTCTTTACTCCTTTAAATCTATGACTAACTGTACTCTGACTCTTTAAAAACTTTACCCTTTTATTAAAGCATTAACTTTATTTTATGACTCTCTTTACTCTTTTCCTTCTCTCTCCCAAGCCCATGTACATTTATGTAACACTATGACCCATTTAGAGTTCTTTTATGTCTGAATCTGTCCTATTGTGAATCTGTAATTCTTTGCTGTCCAGGAGCACTTCTTAAAATGCTAAGTGCTTCTTAAAAACTTAAGTTGTCTCCATCCAGGCCTAGGAAGGTGTGAATCCAAACTGACTAGGATCCCAAAAAGCCAGTACATGCAGTAGAATCAAATCCCAGTGGGCCTTGGGCTTCCCACAGGGCAGGGTAACCTGCCCTCTCTTAGGACTGGAGGGGAAAAGGGGAGGAGGAGTGGGGGAGCGGGAGGGAAATGGGAGGAGCGAAGGAGGTGGAAATTTTGAATGGTACTATTTATAATGCAATAATAAAAAATTAAATGTGGAAAAATACCCATAATATCAAAATTAAAACAAACAAACAAACAAAAACTTAAGTTGTGCCATTAGTAGGAGTAATAAGGTAATGCCTATTTGCCCAGTCTAAAACTTAAGCTACACTTTTATTATGATAAATATGGTAGTTCCTGCCTGGCGCTCTGGCACTCTGCACAGTTCAGCATTGTGGAGCTGCTTGTGCCTCTGAGCCCCGCACACTGCCCCAGTTCCAGTCACACAGCAAGTACACGTTGCCATCAAGCAAGCTGTTGTACTTTACTCACAAACCCCATCCAAATGCTCTGTCTCCTGCAAGAGCCAGAGGTTGCACTAGCAGCATAGTCCAGAAAGCCGGCATTTTAAAACTGCGTGGCTTTTTTCCCCTTTTGCTGCTGCTGAGTCAGGAAAATCTCTCCTAAAGAAGCTGCAGGATGCCACCAGCAAACAGCAAAAAGCTGAGTTAAACTGTGTTTAAAATTAAGCACTCTCAGATTTTTAAGTGGGTTTAGTCCATCACATTGGCATCAATTGTTGCAGGAGGAGGGCCGGCTTGTTAGCCCCCGCCACCGGGCTAACTTAGCCCTGAAATAACCACATAGAAACTGTATTCATTAATTCACTGCTTGGCCTATTAGCTCTAACTTCTTATGGGCTAACTCTTACATCTTATTTTAACTCATTTCTATTCATCTGTGTATCGCCCCGTGGCAGTGGCTTAATGGGAAATATTTGGCATGTCTGTCTTTCGTGGTTTCATGGTGTGTCTCTGTGTCTCTGCCTTTCTTCTTCCCATCATTTAATTCTGTCTTCCCCTGCCTACCTACGTTCTGCCCTATCAACTAGACCAATCCAGTTTCTTTATTCATTAACCAATACAAATGACACATAGGAAGAAGGACCTCCTACAACATTTTATGTCTAGCTTTCCAAATTGGACATAAACTATTTAAATATTAAAGTAAAAATACATATTCCTCTACCAAAATTAATTGGTCCCTAGAAAGGAAAAGAATTAATATGCCTATATGTATTAGCCAAAATGTAAGATTATGGAGAGTTTTAGTAATTAAAACATAGGCTTAGAGAATTTTGACATCTATGGTGATTCAATAAGTGCCCAACATAAAGGGGAATCAAATCTGCATTTTTATGGTTTTATAATCATACATATTTCCTTTCATTTTGGTCTCCCAAATCCAGTATTATCCCTGGGGAAAAAATACAATGATTAATCAGCAGACTAGCCACATTATTCATTGATAAAAATCAGCATAATCACTAACTTGTACTTTGTTTTATACAGTTTCCAACTTCCAAACTTGTCCCATTGTTGACCATTGAACACTGATCAATATTCTCTCAAAATAATTTTTGAGTTAGGCCTTGTGAAAAAGACCTCTATTATCTGCTTCTCAAGTATTGAGGCAGGAGGATTTCAATTTTAAGGAAAGACTAGGCTACAAAATAAGTTTGAAATCTACTGAGCAACTTAATAAGACCTTTGCTAGGCATAAGAATTAAATATAGTTCTTGAGGATGGATCTAACTTAGTGATAAAACACTTTCCTAGAAAGGGAAAGACCCTAGATTTAATGCCCAACATCTCAAATATACAACAATGATAACAATATAACTATTATTATTCATGTCATAGAACTGATATTTTTTTGGATACCTCAGTACCACATATATTCTGCCTATTATATTAGGTGTCAGGATGACAAAGTTCATATTTAGTGGGAGGTGAAGTGTATTTAAGGCTCTTATGTAATTCTCCACTATAATCTGGTAAGTATAATAATAAAGACCATAAAAATCGTAACAGAAGCTCAAATAAGGGCTTAGCTCTGTAAATGATGTCACAGAATAATAAATAAGGAAAAAAAGAAAAAATCAGAGAAAAGACCTATATAATAATGATCATTGCCTCTATAAAGTGAACAACATTTAAAGATCTCTGATTCTGTATAAGTCTAATTTGTGGCAGTCCTCACCTTAAAAACATCCTGCCCTTTTCACTGATGTCAAACTCAAAAGCTAGATGTCTCTGGGTTTTTAATAAGGCTAGTGGTGAGAAGTACTTCTAGGTACCCTTTTGAGAAGATTTAAAAATATTATCCCTGAAAGCAAAGAGTTATGGCTTGTGCCATCTCTATTCTCCCTTTCCTATTAGTACACAATGTTCTTGCTGGCTGAACTGTGTCCCTGAGCTGCTCACATGGGGACATGCTTAATGCAGCTAGGTTACATGCTTGCAGAGATTTCAAAGCGCTGAGAAAACCATCCAGGATGGTTTGGTGAATTGCTTTCTAAAATCACTCTAAATTAGTAATGAACTGAATGTTTTTGACAACTGGCTCAACATTAAGTATAGGCAGAGAAAATCAACCTCTGGAGAATTAAATTTTGTTTGTCATTAGTGCTTAAATTTAACATGTGTTTTTGCTAGATGAGGAACTTTAATTTCTTTCACTGGCTTTTGTGGGGTTTGTGTGTGTGTGTGTGTGTGTGTGTGTGTGTGTGTGTGTGCATGTGTGTGTTGTATGTGCAGTGCATATGCATGGTGTATATTTATGAGTGTGTTGGTACTTGCTAATGTATGTGGAGGCCAGTGCAAGACATTTGGTCATTTCCTCTATTGCAATTTACCTTGGAACCAGTAGCTATCCTTTTTGAATAGGCTCGTCAGAAGGTTTTATGACCTGTCTTTTTCTGACCTCAAGCTACAGAATACACATTCATGTGTCTGGATTTTTCTGTGAATTCTAAGGTTCCAAATGCAAGTCCTCATGCTTGCAGAACAACATTTTTACCCACCAAGTCATTTTCTCAGCCCCTCAGTGGGTATGTTTATTTTAAAGATCTTTACTTTTACTTTAAAAATTATAGAAATCAATTCATTTCAAAGAATAAAGCACAGAAAAATAAACATTTAAGTAAGAAATGTACATGCAGGAGTAAATAAATGAGTGGTTATTGGTAGTTTTTCACACAGCAATGATAGGTAACTCATACATTATAGATTTAAAGTGGACTGTGCTCATCAGTTTCCTACTAGGTTGGTATTTTTGGGGGTCGCTCACAAAGCCCCACATGTAGTTGAGAAGTTTTTGATAGCAGAGGACTGTTGGGGATCGGAAAGCCAGTTTTCTTCAGGACTGAGACTCCTAGTAGGTAACTCTCAATCTTCCTATTGCTGTACACCTTTAATGTAGTTCCTCATGTTGTGGTGACCCCCACCCATAAAGTTATTTCATTGCTACTTCATAATTGTAATTATACTACTGCTATGAATCATAATATAAATATCAGAGAGCAGGATATTTAATATATGACTCCCAAGGGAGTCATAACTCACAGGTTGAGAAATACAGCTCCAGAAGTTGGTTCTACACTCTGGTACATATTGGCAGGAGGAAATACATTCAGTGGTCTGCAATTAGAGGACATGAAGTTTATAGAGAAATAAAGTGAGAACGATTTCTAAATTTGGAAAAGTTGAAGCAGTGTGCAGGGGGGTGGATTTGATCAAAACATGTTTTATATAAGTGAGAAAATTGTAAGGAATAAATATATATTTCAAAATTCACACTCAGTTTATACATGCACTGCAATAGATCACTTATGTTCAGAATTTAGTAATTTAAAAATTATTACAACTTTCTAAAATCAAAATACAATCACAATTAGGCTGTTTAGCTATTAAAACTTAGCCAAATCTTGTGATTGTCTTCTAAAAGGTATATACCCTATAATATCATAAATTTAAGGTGAGCTGTCTATTATGTTAACACTGAAAATGTGTTTTTCCTTTGTCTGAGACAGGGTTTCTCTGTGTAGCTCTGGCTGTTCTGGAACTCACTCTGTAGACTAGTCTGTCCTGGAACTCAGAGATCTGCCTGTCTCTGCCTCTGCCACCCAATTTAATCCAATTGCTAGGATTAAAGGCAAGCACCACCATGCCCAGGTTCAAGGAATTCTGAAAAACTGTACATATCAGATTTTTAGAGAATTTGTCACCTGAATATGCTCTGATTATGTGTGTAATATAAAGTCATATAGACACTCATAACAGCTAAACAGTAATTCAATTTTCATTTAATGAAGTTATAGTATTGCTTCTGTTTAAGATGTATTTAATTGTGTCTACCTCCCCTCCTAATTTGTCCGCAGAATCATAAATGATACCTTTATTTCTTATAAAGGTTTATTTATGCCAGATTTAGTGATACACACCTTTAGTTCTAGCACTCTGGAGGTAGAGACAGATGATGAGTTTAAGGCTTGCCTAGTAGCTAGTCCCAGGCTAGCCTGCTAGTATTCAGGCATCTGTACTGGCCTGCTCTCGGCATCCTGTCAGCAGGATATGTCCTCAGCTGCAGCCACAAAGAGCATCTTCTGTGCACATTCACTACGTTCCCTTTTAAACGGGCCCTGCACATCTCTCTTCTCTCTCTCACCCCCCCAGTCTCTTCTGCCTCTCTCTTCTCTTCTGCTACTCCTCTCCCCAAAAGCTGGTCACCCCTCCCTTCCCCCTTTTCCCATTCACTTTCCCCTAATTAAAAAAAAACAAACACCCTACATGAAAAACAGGAACCAAGTCAGAGAAGAATTCAGACTAAATATTTACCTTCTATTATTTATTATAAATCTCATCCAATATGGAAGGATTTTTTTCTGAATTTCCAAACTTATTTCAATTGAAGCCCCAATACCCTACTACTTATAAGAAAATAGGTAGCTAATAGTTTGATTAATTTTTTCAAATTAATTACCTATATAAATTATTTCTAAATTAAAAACCTATATTTGAAAATTTTCCAATATATTTCTGGTAAAATAAACCAATCGTTTTAAAGAAATCTTCAAATCTCAATTTTTTTATTTTAAAGGATTAATATTCAGTTATATATGAAAAGTAAAATTTTGTTCATCTTCTAAGTATCACATATTACTTTATTTATGAACGGATGTAGTTCTACAACATGCCCTGAAAATGAATTAGGGAAAATTTAAAGAAAAACAGGAGAGGGAAACACACAGCAAGGTTCTTTATTATGCAACAGCAAATATTTATTACAATTTGAAGTGCAGGTTTCCATTGGCAAAAAAAAAAATCAGTAAATAATAACTGATTGCCTTTGTTTGGCCTTAGTATACAAATAAAGAAATAAAAGATGGCAGTTTACAATCTCTGCTCACAAATCATTTATAACAGAGTTGGAACCATACATGCAAGCAAAAGAACTGCACAGATATGTAGCAAAACTGTATAATTTGCTAAATGAACCTGCATAATCTCTATAAACAAAAATTTGACTATTTTGTATATCTAACTCACAATTAATTCTCTTCAACAATTTAGGTTTGGTACTGAACAGCATGTAGTTTATCAACACCAATGCAAAATACATGTCAGATGTTTAAGGAAAAGGAAACATGGCTCAATACCAATCCTGGGCTAACCTATCCTGGCCAGTTTTGAGGATGGCCTGGCTACTTTATCACTTTCAGTATTCTCACCTAAGAACAAGTCCAGTACACCTGTATAGCATCCCACTACCTCTATTAATTTGAATGGCAAAGTTCTTCAATCATACCTATCTTTTTTAATCCCCAGCTCCTCTATTGGAAAATCATATTGCATTGTCACAATCACATATTATTACATTTAGAGGCATACAATGAGAGGCTTTAGTAACACGCATATTCCACTTTTAAGTATGAATCTCTGAAGTTCACAAAATAAAATCTAATTAATTTGGAGCTTATAAAGAGGGGGCATTTCTTTCACAGTGAGCTGGATGGGCTCATTTTCTTTCTTTGCATTTTTTCTTTTAACTTAACTTATAGGCAGATTTTTGAAAGTTTAAAATATGCTCAAATATAACATTTGGTAAGAAAAATAGCAACAGCAAAAATATCCAGTCTATACCTTAGAGCAGTGTATTTTCTGCCCTCTCTGCCATACATTCTACATTTATACCTAATATCCCTGCATCGAATGATGGCACTGAAACTGTGTAAGTTAGTCCAACCACAAACATTCAAATATATCCACAAGTCTTGATAGTACTAAGGCAAGAAGTGAAAACAAGTACATTCTTTGATCAATAAAAAGACAGAGGATAAAACTAAAATAAGGCTTGAACTAAAAATACTGACTTTTTTGATTAATTTTGAAAGTTCAAATTGGCAGAACACTTGAACACTTGAATACCTAAACCGTCCTCATCAGCTGAGATTCTGATAGATACACAAGATTCTATGACAACTATTTTCAGATAATAAACTTTTTAGAAAAGTGCGTTTTGCACCAACAACATACAAACTATATACACCATGATCACAGTTCATGAGTGACATATTTCCAAAAGTAGGCAATCTGGAACATGGAATGTATTTTACAATTGGAACAATGCCGTAAAACTATGGTTAGCGCTCCAGAAGAGATGTCTAAACTCTGTTTATTAGAAAATCTTGTTAATATATCACACATACGTGATGAAAACTAAAAGTAGTGTCTTTAAAACAGCTAATAGTAAAATAACACAACATATACACAAGTCTAACATCATAACGGGGGTTTTCTTCCACGTATAGACTATATGGATCACTCACTCAAAGACAACACAGCTAAGAATTAGTGGAAAGAATTTGTATGAACAGTTCAAAGAACGGTGGAGAGGTGCAGAAAATTTCTCAAAGCGACTTCTGTCAGCTCCATCTGTCTTCCCCTCTCTTTCTGTTAAGAAGTACACTGGTTAATCAGGGCCTGCTCCACCTGAAAGAAAAAAAATAAAAAAAAAGAGACAGAGTTAAAACAGCTTGTGGAAAATGAAAACGACTTTCAGTTAGATTGAACTGAAAGATAAATCCATACTATGAGTTCAACTAACCTTAGCTCCAGAGGCCTGCATAGTTGCCATGGAGGCCTGAGGCCAGTGGGCCCCCACCCACGAAGAGCTTCATCTCTGGCCAGTTGTAGCAGTGAGTGTAGAGTGCGTTGGGGAAATCCTCTATACCAGCAACATAATTCTCTAAGAAATCATCCTGGTTGATCCAGCCGCTGCCACAGGTGAGCTTCAGCTTCCTTCCAGAGGGCACAGGAAACATGTCTGGACTGGCTGCAGATCTTTCCTCGAGGAACTTCTGGGCACGGATGTCATAGAAGAGCAGAGAACCGTGGCCTGTTCCCACGGTGACAATATGCTGGTGGACACTCAGGGAACGCACACCAGTGCCTCCCTCTCGGGAGCAGAGTGGCGGGATGTTCTGCCGGCCTTGGCGAAGATCCAGGAATGAAACGTGAGACTGGGATCCGACAGCATAGAGGGACAACTCATCACAGTAGGTGAGACACACGTTCTCCCTGCAGTAGGGCAGCCTTAGGGACAGCAGCTTGGACAGGGAGCTTCGGGCTTTCCACAGGTGGAAGTAGCCATCCAGAGACACGGCTCCCAGCTCCTGGTTTCTGTTGCTGTACGCAAGGGCTCGAACTTTGCGGTTACCAGGATTGGTAGTGGCTTTGGGGATGGCCTCCGTATCTGTAGGACGGATGTGAGCATACACTGGAAGGCCCGCATCCTTGTGCCAAGCAATGCTGCCATTGAACATGTCGGGATCCACCCGCCAGAGTGCCACGGTGCCGTCGCGGGAACCACTCACAGCCACAGTGTCACTCATCCATGCGATGGCGAAGATCCAGTCCCTGTGGCCTTGGCAATCTCCCAGGCACACGGGGTCCAGCGTGGGCAGCTGGTAGACTGCCAGGCTGTTGGGGTTTTCCCCTCCAGTGGCCATGAGGGTCTTGGAGGGATTCAGCTCCACAGCATGAATGCCACAGGAGGGCGAGCCACCGGAGAGGTCGGGCACCCTGTCGCGCATCAGAGGAATGCGCATGATGTGGTCGGTCTTGACATCGATCACAAAAAGCGTGTTGCACTTGGTGCCACACACCACCTGCCTGGCATTTAGCCACTGCGCCGCGAACACCTTGTTGAGGGGGCCAAGCGCCAGCTGGCGCTCCCTCAGCAGCTCCGGCAGCCTGAGGACCCCGTAGCTGCGCAGGTCGCCCTCGAAGCCCGCCAGCCCCGGGTGGCCCTCGTCGCCCAGCGCCCGGCCCCTCAGGTAGTACACCAAGGAGCGGCGAGCCACGGGCCGCCGCGGCCTCTTGACCAGCAGCAGCGACCCCTCGGCTTGGCCTGCTTCGGCTGTCGCCATCGCCGCTGACGGGCCTGGCGACGAAGAGCTCCCCGCGCCCTCCTCTGCCGCGGCGGCTTTCCGCTTCCTGCTACCTGTTTGCTGAGGGGCCATGGTGGTCGGCGAGCGGTCGGAGGGCTCTGCGGGTTGTGGCGTCTCCTGTGCTGCTGGAGAAGGCGGCGCCTCGGTGTCGGCCTGAAGCACGGAATCGCTGGGAGCCGGAGGCTACGCGACCGAGCGGCAGGGAGCCTGCGGAGTCCTGAGCGCGTGGGCGGCAAAGGAGGTGAAAGCTGCGTGACCCGGCAAGCAACGCGCGGTCGGACGGAAAGAGCCGAGCGAGCTCGGAAGGATCGGTGCTAGGGCCGAAGGTGCGGCAGGAGCTAGAGTGGAGCCGCGGCTGCCAGCCAGCTCAGCGTGTGGACTTCTGGGCCTTGAGCGACAAGTCCGTGGAGGATAAGGACAGTAGGGCGGGAGGGGCAGGCTCTGAGGGTGGTGTTGGAAGAGGAGGCGGGACGGGCTGACTATAAATGGCAGAAGTGATGGGAGGTGTGGAAGGGTGAGCGTTAGGGTTGGAAGATCATGGCAATAGGGGGTAGCTCATGCCCAGCCAGAAGGGGGCGGTAGGTAGTAGTAAAGCCAAGAAGATAGAAAAGCTATACAAAAGCTAAAAAGGAGCTTGGAGGAACAGGGATACATCACTCTCTAGGGCCAGTAGTCCAGCACCCTCCCGATCCAACAAGTCAAACTCGGTCACCCCCTCCTCGGCAGCCAGATATCCTTTAGATCTCTGCTGCAATAAAATCTGAAACCCAATATGTAGTCAATCAAGGGATGTGGAAGAAAACAAAAGTGTGCTCATAAGACTCCTTACTAAGGTCTTATATTGAACTTGGAAGAAAATAAAAGTGTTTGAAACTAGCAGTTCCTGTTCCTTTTAACAGCCCTTCTGCTGTTGGTAACTTATTTTCCACGAATCACTTTCCCTCTCCTCAAATGTTCTGTGCTTCTGCAACAGAATCATCGGAGGAGCAGACCGTGTCAAATGACAGAATATTGGGCCTCACATCCGGCCTGCCTATGATGATGCCCAGGACTTGATCACAGTCTTTAACGTCAGGTGGGTTGTGCTAATTGGCTAGGAAGAAGTGAAGTTGGGTATTTTGGAGATACCAAAGGACATACGGAGACAGAGAATATTCCAGAAGAAAGCAAGCATGTGAACACAATGGAAAGAACTATAGTGGTCCAGCTCATAGAAGCTCAGGAGTCAGAAAGAAAAATTTCATATCGTTTTTTATTTTATTTTGTTTTGTTTGTTGTTTGTTTTTGCATCAAGATCTCACATCTCATGACAGACATATACTTGGTAGTTAAGTCAAGTGTGACTTTAATTAATTAGGGATGCATTGCATAGAGGCTCTTGAGTAATACTGACTCTAAATATCTTATTTCCCCTCCACAAAATGTAGTTTGTTGAGAATGGGAGCCACAAATTCACTTTTCTGATTAATCATGCAGTTTACGAACTCTTTCATACTGTTCCCTCCCCCAAATGCCCCAATACATTTTGCTAATTTTATTTCTATTACTTTTTGCACTTTCACTTCAAGTGTGAATTCCACGTACAAGCCATGTTTTCTTCTTTCCCATCATTTCAGTTAATCTGTCTCATATTTGTACTCCCTAACATGCTCCAGTCTCAGAGTTCTGACCCTTTTCTATGTTAGCCATTTTATGGCGAAAGAAAAAGTGAAATAGGTTGGTCTGTTCAATGAGAAAAACTATAGATAGTGCCTCATGGAGGAGACTGGGAGACTCAGTTTGTTCCACGGTTACATATGAGATGAATAAACATTTCAGAAATAAGTAAGCTATGTGAACAGGTACAAGTTGTGTATATGAGTAACTCCTGGATTTTAGTGTTCATCAAGGTGACAGGAGTAATTTCGTAAGTTGGCACCCCACCTTAGATGGATCCCAAAATATTTTGTTGCAGGTGACTTGGAACATTTTTTGTTGTTGTTGTTGTTGTTTTTTTTGTTTGTTTGTTTTTTGTTTTTTTCGAGACAGGGTTTCTCTGTAGCTTTGGTGCCGGTACTGGAACTAGTTCTTGTAGATCACGCTGGCCTTGAACTCAGAGATATCCGCCTGCCTCTGCCTCCCCAGTGCTGGGATTAAAGGCCTGCGCCACCACCGCCAGGCGACTTGGAACATTCTTTGAGAAACACTGATATATGTTCTTTTCTCTCAGGTGGAAGCAGGAAGGCTTACATTCAGGAGGTATCTCTCTACAGTGTGTCACAGTGTTGCTCCTAAGTTGGAAGCTTTCCATGTGAGTACTGGGAATGACTTGACAAACAAGATGGATTATTGTGGTATAGGTAAGGGAATTATACCTGTAGAGTATTAAGTATACAGAATATGTTATAAATTACTATTCTCATACACTTTGCAAAACTACCATATGATCAGTCATTGTTATAAGACTTTTGTAATTCCTATCTTGTTTAAACATCTCCTATAATCCCCATTGTATAGGTCAGGAAACTGAGATTTAGAAAGACCCTGATTTTCTCTGAAACCAATGAATTGTTAAGTGAACTGAAGTAGGCCGAATCCAGATTTCATGTTCTTATTCAATTCTTGGGTCTTGGCCAAATGAACGAAAAATTCTTAGAATGACAGAGATTTCAAAAGGCTAACTTGCAGCAACAAAAATGTTTGTACTTTGGAATGACATGTTTGTAAAAGTTGAATGCCAAGAGTAGAAGCATTATAAGATGCGATTATGGACTCTCAGACTTAGTCTATGATCAGCGGTAATGCCCTTCCAGAGCATCGTTTTTCTAGAATACCAAGTAGTATTACAGTTTATTTGATCATGTAGGAAAACAAACAATGGGAGGATACACATAACACAGGAAGAAATAAAAAGCACATCTGTCTTTTTCTTAAGACCATGTATTTCTAAAAGCCTAATAAAAATCCCATAGACAGAAGAAGGAATATTTTAAATTATATATTTTGACTTTCTGCAAGCCTGGGGTATTGAGATTGAACTCCACACCATTTGGCTTGGAAATTTAAAAAGAAAAAAAGTCAAGTGTGCTGAATCTTCCTCTCCTTTCCCCAATAGAATGTAGGGCTCGAAAAAAAAAAGATGATTTCTGTTCTATGAGGGATGATATACTCATAGAAGATAAAGATTGTTACCTTTACACGTTTAACGTCATTCCAGAGGTTATAATGCAATGTTATCATTTAGCATAATCACTGTAGAGGCAGAAAGTAAGTATTATAAAAGTCAAAAACAATGAAATATTGGAATGGAAGCTCTTAGATCTTCTCTCTTAAAGCAAAACCAAAAATATGTTTTAACAAATACCCTCTACAGGGCACAACTGACAAATGATGGGAATCTGTAAATGATAGGGGAGTATTGCGTAGATACTGAACCTTGTAATTAAAAAGATAAGGCAGTGAATTCCCCTCTGCCCTTACTGTGTCACGTAAACCCTGTGCAGAAAGCTGCAGAAGCCTCTGACCCAGAAACCTCCATGAGTGCAACTGATAAAATCTCTAAGAAAACCTGTTTTTTTCTAGGCAATGGGTATGGGCAATTGGAAGCCTAACAATAGACAGCCTTTGATGACAATATATATCTTACTCCAGCAGGACACCAAAAGAGTCTTTACCCTGTATCATTTGCCACACACTATTTCAATGGATCCAAATTGGAAGCTGTTAGTCCATTGTCTCAGAGGCAGAAACTAATGTTATAGTCTCATTCTTCGGCAGGGTTAAGGTCAGTATGGACCTTAATGTTGAGCTAAGCCTTCTTGAGAATGGTTTATCACCCAAATGTGTTACCTTCTTTCTTTTCAACTGTGACAGGAAGACTCACTAGGAACCTGAACTTCCACTCAACCTTGTATTAGTGATACTTAACAAAGCACTGACAAAGTAAACTATCAGCATTTTACTTTCAATCATCCATGGTATCAGTAGAATGCTGAGTTTCCATATCCAGTCATCAACAAAAAGACGGGAAGAGTGGGTAACAGAACTATTCTTTGCCCTCAAGAAACAATGATGTTCCCACGAGTAGAAATTCAAGAAACTGAATGAATGAAAGTAGTATGTGTAGAAATAAATCCACACCAAGATGCTAAAATCAGAAAAAAATGATGCAAACAGAGATTCAGTTTGAGTTAAGTGAAAGTGGTGTAACATGAAGCATGACCAAAGTGCACGATATACATGTGTGAAGTTGTGAAATTGAAGCACAAATTATCATTTGATTTGGTTCTTGGTGTAGGTAGAATATTTAAGACTTTAAGTAGGCAATGTATTTCTAGTACAAGTGGAACATTCACAAAAAATACATGTATACTAGGTTGGAAAACAATCTAAAATCATATTCAGTATTAAGTTCTTATGATATTTTACAAAATTAAAGGAATTAAATAAGAAAATAATAACAAATTTTAAAGGAAAAGTTTCAAATACTAAAGAACACACTAAATGTTCCATGGATGAGAAAAAACCTCAAAGGATTGAAAATAGTGCATAGAAAGGGTAAATGTGAAAATATAAACTATCAAAATGAATAGTTAACATCTAAATCACTGCCCAAATTAAAGATCATGAACAATCTTAAATTATCATTTAAATAAAGGCAATAATAACACAATGCAAGCAGGAGGATATAATAAAGACTGAAGCAGTAATGAAATGAGGTGAAAATGACTGAGCAAGGAAATGATGAAAAGAAAGCTTTAAAATACATAACTATTTTGACTTACTCCTCAGAAGTCTGGTAGACATGAAGAGGATGAAATAGAAAACATGACTATAGCCCTGGTAGACTTCAAAGGTATGATAAGAGACTACTGTGAACAATCTTAGACACATAAATTAAACAAATAAGGTAAATGAACTGCTATCTCAAATGTAATAATAAAAGACCTTTTCTGCAATACATGTACTGTGTGACCTTATTAGTCACCACTAACCAAACCACATAAATAGACGCTTGGGATGCTTGTATAACTATTAAAGAACTTCAATTCATAATTTCTAATAACACAAAAGTGATATCCCAGCATATTTTTTGCTGATAATTATATTAGACTTTAAAAAAGACAGTACAAAATTTACACATCTTTTCTTAAAACCTGTAAAAGCAGTACCAAATTACGCAAGCTGCTGCAACAAAATGCCATAGGAAGAGTAAACATTTCAGACAATAGATATATATTTTTCTTAGTCCCCGAGGCTAGTTCATATGTCAAAATCGGTT
Organism: Ondatra zibethicus; assembly: GCA_004026605.1. NCBI lineage: Eukaryota > Metazoa > Chordata > Mammalia > Rodentia > Cricetidae > Ondatra > Ondatra zibethicus. The sequence continues at coordinate 22,681 of PVIU01016902.1, forward strand.
TAGTTCAGATGGTTTATCCTATTAGATTGTTTCTAAGTTGCTTTATCCAAGTGTACTCACATGGCTCTTCCTTTTGTGAGAACAGGGAGATATTTGAACTTTCTCTTCTTATAAAACAAATTCAGTGGGTTAAGACGCTACCTTTATAACATCCTTAAACATTAATTATTTTATTAAAACCTTATCTCTGAGCATGGTCACATAAGGGGTGTGTGGGGCAGAAGATAATCTCTAATGTTCTTCCTCAGATGATGTTCATTTTATTTTTGAAACACAGTCCCTCACTGACTTGAAATTCACAAAATGGGTTAGACTGCATGACAGTCAGGCCCACCCAGAGATCTACATAGTTCTGTTACCTTAGCACTGCTATTAAAAGCCTGAGCCACCACACTTTGGTTTTTATTTGCGGGATGGGGATTAATCTCAGGTTCTCATGTTTGCATTTCCAGTATTTTACCAACTGAATTATTTAGCCAGCAGTCTGTTTTAATAAGTTTCAAAGCTTCCATGTATAAATTTTGAGAACACCCTGTTCCGCCTTAGCACAAGGGAACACATTCCAACATATTTTTAATCCTATAATCCTCAACAAAATATTGGCAAATTAAATCTATAAACAGAAACTGTACAGAATGATCAATTTGGATTTAACCCAGTTGTTTAAGATTGAGTCATCATTTAAAAAGAATCAGTGTAAACAACTATGTCAACAGTATAAGAAACATCATATGATTATTTTAAATGGCACAGAAATACTATTGAACAAAATCCAATCCCTACTGATTAAAGCTCTCAGCAAATTAGTAATAGAACTTTAAAAAGAACATGCACAAACATTTAAGCAAACATTTCATTTAAAGTTGAGAAATTAGATTCTTTGTCTCTTAAATTAAAAACAAGACAAAGATTTCTGCTTTCATTATTTTTATTCACCATAACTGAATTTTTTCTAATCTAATAAAACAAGAAACAGAAGGAAGGCACACGAGTGGAAAAGAAATAAGACTCTCTACTTGGCAATAGAATACCAAGATATCTGCAAAAATAGTTCCTAGAGCTTGTAATTTCAGTGAGTTCACAGAATTCAAGGTTAATGTACAAAAGCCAACAATATTTATACATACCCCAATAATATTTAGAAATACAGTAAAAATGGAACTTTATATAATTGTTAAAATGAGTGAAATATTTACAAATATACCTACACAATGCAAAGGCACAATGTGTCTAGTGAAAATGGCAAAATAAAACTTCAGTATTAGAAAATACAATATTATCAAACTGTAAATACTACTAAAATTGGTCATTAACTTTAATTTCTAGAAAAACTTAGAAATGTATGTTTTCTTATATGAATAAGCTTTTTATAAAACTTGTGTGGAAAGGCACATATCATTGAGCAACTACTCTTATATAAATTTAAGTGTAAGAGATCACTGTATACTTTTATGGTGCTTGTATGTGAACCCACGGTCCCACATATCATTAGATAATTAGACCATTGAACAATGTTCCTAACTTCAATTACTATAGATTTCTTGAAATAAAAGCATTATATACATAACAAATTAGTGGTTGAATTGATGATGAAAGAAGAAAGAGGATTTGGCTGCAAAAGGACAATGTTGGGCTGGAGAGATGACTCAGGGGTTAAGAGCAGTTACTGCCTTTCCAGTGGACCCAGGTTAGATTCCCAGCACCCACATAGCAGCTCACAACCAACTTTAGCTGCAGTATCAGGGTATCTGATGCTGTCTTCTGGTCTTAGCACACACCATAAACTGAAACATAAAAGCAAGTAAAATACCTATATATGTTAAATAATTTTTAATTAGAAAGAGTAATGTAGATATTACTGCAGAAATGCAAATGCTTCGTATGTTTGTTTTCTTAGTGCTAGTGTCCTGCATTTTCCTTGGAGAAAAACAGAAAAATGGATCTATCTAAATTTAGTAACCATTGAAATTAAAACCCATTCCATGTCTTAAGAAGCAAGACATGGAATGTATGAAAACAATGAAGAACAGGGAAGATGAAAACAAACTTAAAAAATGCTACTCCTTTGTTACTAGGTGTAGCACTGACAGTGAACTCTTGCTACAACTCTGTGCTTTCATTCTTGACTTGTAAGGGATCATGAGAACATTTGGCACTAGGGATGGAAAATACCAAATAAACAGATGCCTCTCTCCCTCCTTAACAGTATTCACTCTATGATATGCAACTGGCAGTCATAAATAGAACTGAGCAGAGATAGCACAATCAGCATTGCAGTCACTTCATACGGTAACCTAAGAAGACTGGGAATTGACTTCAGTGTGGTGCTGAAAACATGACTATTTTAAAACAAGTTTCTTTTCATTTTATATTTATTTATTGGGGATGGAAGAGAGAGAGAGAGAGAGAGAGAGAGAGAGAGAGAGCGAGCACAGACATGCAAGTATGCCTGTGTGCCTCTGTGCATATGTGCGGGTCAGAGGACAACTTGCTGGGAGCTCCTTCTTTCCTTCTAACAAGTCTTGGTGGCAACTGTCTTTATCCCTGAACCATTTTACTGGCCTCAAAATCATGATCCTTTTCCCTTCAGTGTGTTCGTATGTGTACGTGTTTTTCTTCATACAGCCATTAGCACACAGGAAAAGGTCAGGGGAAAAACATCCAGTATCCTACTCTATTATTCTATACTTTATTCCTTTGAGACAAGATCTCTCATTGAGCCTGGATCTGGATTAGTAGCCAGTAAACACCAGTGATCCTCCTATCTCCACCTCCAGAAGTATTGTAGCTACAGGTGGGTGAGATTCTGCCTGGCTGGTTACATGGGTTCTGGGGATTTAAATTCATGACCTCAGCCTTGACTAGCATGCTCACTATTCACTGAGTAATTTTTCAACCACTGAAAGCACTAGAAAGTAGTTGTATTTATTTCTATCAAAGCATATTAAGGGTTTTGAATGAATATTGTGCTCAGTTGCGTGTTTTATGAGATGAAATAATTGACTTTGAATAGCTTAGAAGAAGTTTCACAGGGTATGCATAAAATTCTATCCAATTCACACATCCAAAATTTTAATAAGAATTATTTGACATTTTCAATTTATTTATGTAACGAACAAAAACTGCTGTATCAGTACACTATATGTACTATTAAATGCACAAAAGAAGCTTATTAAATGTAATAAATTAATAACATTCTAAAATATGACTTTAAATTTATAGTATAAGAAATGCACTTACCCTGAAAGAATACTGATTTTTAAAAAATATTTTAGTGCCATTAAAATTGCATAATACTTGGTGATGTAGCCATTTAAGTATTGTGTTTTCTGTTCATTTATCTGTATTTTAAAACAGTTTTTCTGTTTATGAGTTGAAAGGCTGTCACAACTCAAAGATACTTCACAAAGTTACAAAGATTTAATTAGAAACAGCCTATTATGTTTGAGTTTCTTAAATCATGCATATTTTAATTCCAGTCAAAATCTACAGATATATTTTCTCTTTTATTTTCAGATCATAATGTAGTTATACTCTCTCCCTCCCTTTTCTTTTCTTCAAACCCTCCCATACATCTCTTCTTCCTTGCTTTCAAACTTATGGTCTCTTTTTTTCCCATTAATTGTTGCTTCATAAGTAGGGGTGTCTGTGTGTGTGTTTGTGTGCGTATTTTTCCTAAATGCAGAAGTACAACTTTACAACTTTCTCAGTCTGTATAATGTTTCTTATGTTTTCAGGGCTGACTCTTTGGTATTAGAAACCAATTGATGTGATATTCACTTGAGCAGAATATTTCTCCCATTCTCTGCATTCCTTAGTTTCTCATAGTTCTTTCTCCTTTCCGTAGTTTTTTTTTCCCCTTTCTGGCTCATGTTTAGGAATTCATATTGGTATGGCTTTACAGTTTGTAGCTTCTGGAATTTTAAATAAAACTACAATTAGTGAATTTTTTACTTCTTTGAACATTTCCATTATAGTTGGCAATTTGCACTTCTACATTAAGTTGTTGCATTTTGAGGTTCCTTATTTAGAGAGATTTTGAAATATGCTTGAAATATAGTTTCCAATGATGTTTTGTTTATGTGACAGTTTGCATTAAAATTGTTAGCATATATTCATCATTCAAAGGGATGGGTTTCATGTTGTCATATTATTTCACAGATATTCTCTTTTTTATTTTTTTAAACATTTCTTTTTTACATTTATTTATTTATTTATTTTATGTATGTGAGTGTTCTATCGACTTTATGCCAGAAGAGATCAGATCCCATTATAGGTGGTTGTGAGCCACCATGTTGTTGCTGGGAATTAAACTCAGGACCTCTGGGAGAGCAGCCTGTGCTCTTAACTGTTGAGCTATCTCTCCAGCACCATGTAATACCTTTTTTCAATGGAAAAGCTGGTTATGGTGGCACACACCTTTGATCCCAGCATTCAGGGAGTTAGAGACAGGCAGATACGTGAATTCAAGATCAGGCTAATCTACATAGCAAATTACAGAATAGCCAGCCTCACATAGTGAGATCCCATGTTTAATAAAACAAACAAAAAAAGGTAAGGGGCACATGGCTGTATCCCAGCACTAGACAGGCAGAGGCAGGAAGACTGGAATTTTAATGCCATGGGTCAGTAAGATGGCTCAGGGGTTGAAAGCACTTGTCTCGTGAGCCTGGCAACCTAAGTTCCATCCCTAGAATCCACCTAGGGTGAAAAAAACCCTCCCAAAACTTGTCCCCTGACCTCTACATGGGTGCCACAGCATACCCATGCCTGCGCTTGCTCGTGTACACAACAGCAATGATAAACCAAGCCTTTCCAAAAAGCTCTTCAGCCAAACCAAGCAAACAGAACACAACTGGTTTGCTCTACTCAAGTGAATTCTGTATTTCCAGTGGGGACTGTTTGGTAAACTAATGAACAAAATAAGCTTGGGCTGGACCCTTGGAAAGAAGGCCAGTCTGACTTGAATCCTTCCTGTTTTATTATAGAAAGTACAAGCACCAGCCCCTACACCAGTGAGCTAGCAGCCATGGAGGTAGAGTCCAAAAGGCTGGACCAGGAACCCTGAGAGCCAGGAGGACAGGAGAAGGGAGAGGCTGAAGATGGAGAACCTGCCCCAGTTTATCTGAGCCAGGCCACAGAGCTCATCACTCAAGCGCTGCGGCAAGAGAAGGCTGACGGCTATGCTGCTGAGCTCCAAGACTACCAAGATGGGGTGAACATCCTGCTCCAGGGCATCTCGGGTGAGTATGGCAGTAAGGAAGACCAGGACGGTTGGGAAGATGGCTCAGTTGGTAAAGTTCTTGTCCTGCCAGCATAAGGGACTGAATTAGAGTGCTCAGAACCCACACAGAGGCATGCGACAGCATGCTCAGGGACGAAGTGTTCCTTTGGCAAAGTCGGGGCCAAAGACAAACAGGGCTGGTGAGCCTGGCATGTGCAGCAGAGAACAGACATGGTGGAAGGGGGAGACCTACATCTGAGGTTGTTCACTGACCTCACACATATACAAAGTATTTTAAGGAAACAAAGAAGGTCCAGGAGCCTTCATTTCTCACAGAGACCTTGGACAGAATTTTCTTTCCCTTTTTAATAGCCTCATAAAATGGGAAAGAGCCAGGTTAGGGGGAGGCACATTCTGGCCAGGGATTCTGAAGGGACTGGGCCTTCTGCTCTGCCCGCCGGTAAGGTGTGAAGAAGGCAGCTGAGTACCTGAGACAGGCACAGGCAGACTTTCCTTGAGGGGGACCCTTCCTGGGATGTCAGCTTCAGCACTGCCAGCCTCCTCCGCTCATTTCCTTGGGACCCGGTCTTGTTTTCCCTGCTCTTGTAACCCACGGACCTTATCGGTATTAACCAGATTAAGTACAAGAAAAGCAAAGACTTTTCAGCTCTGACCTGCCTGCCTCCTTGAAATCAGACTTGAACTTCTGGTCCCGCCTGTCTCTGCTTTATGTGAGTGGCATCTGGGCCACGAATCTGTCAGTTCACCCACCTAGAGCCAGGGTCTGCAGGCTATATATATGTCTGCGCCAGACGTGGCCCACTGCCTTTTTTTGTAAGGCCGTCAAACTACAAGGGTTTTTCCTTTTTTGTTGTTGTTTTTTGTTAATGGTTGGTTGGAAGGAAAAGGATTCTCTGACCAATATATAAAATTTAAATGTGTGTGAATAAAAACGAGTCAGAACATAACCAGGTCCGTTTGCTTATACTGTCTATGGTTGAGTTTACATTGTACCAACTGAATTGAGTAAGTTGTGTCTAGCAAATCATGTCTGAGTGTTGTGGCCATGCCTTTAATCCCGGTACTCAGAAGGCAGGGGCAGGCAGATCTCTACTGAGTTCAATCAAAGTCAGTCAGCCAGGGCTACAAAGTGAGAGCCTGTCTCAAAACAAAACAAAACGCTTAGCGAGGCTATCTCCAGGGAAAAAATAAAGAACGACAGGCCCGCAGCACTAGTTTTGTGTGGTAAAGAGATAACGGAGAGATATGCAAAGCAGCGTTACCTATTTCGAGAGCCCAAGTCCCAAAAGCTGAAGTTCACTAAATTGCGGAAGATTTGAGGAGGTGTGGCCTCATCACTGGACTACAAACTGGTGCATCATGGGACTGCGTAAGGTGGCGGTATGCGGGGGCCAGGTGCAGTGGATTATGGGAGGCGTTACTGCAATCCGCCGAAGCAGGAGAGTTTGAGCCTTGCCGATTCCAGGAAACCTGGGTAGGAGTGGGGGCGGCACCATTGTGCAGGCGGTGCGAGTTCCTTGAGCCCAGAGCAACATGCTGCGCCCCGCGTCGTCCGTCCTCGAGATGCTGAGCGTGCCTCATCTCCCCACAGACCTTTACAGGTATTCTCTTTATCTACCCAATATCCCTTTCCTGTCCACCCTTTGCTCTCCTACTATTTCCTTTTCTTCTAAATAGCCACTTTCTGGATTCATGTCATCCATCTTCTGATTGTCTACCAACATACTTTTGTGTGTATTTATAATATAAGGATCATTAACTGAAAGAAAATATGGAACATTTTCTCTCTGAGGCTTATACTTTTACTTTTGCACTCTACACACTTTTTTATTCAGGACTAAACCACATGAAGAGAGAATGGATTCATACCTTTGTTTGGAAACTATCTACCATGAGACTTTGTTTACAGTGGTAAATTTATCAATTGGCAGTAAATTTCCAATGCTGAAATTAATTGCACATATTTTGTAATTGTATATTTGAATTTTTCAAGTGTATTAATGTATTATTAACAGTAAATGATAGGTCATCAAATTTGGAAAGTTTATTTTTGTAAAAGATAAATACTACAAATATCTTATATAAATTCACCCCCCGAAAAAGCAATATTAAGTGAATTGCAATGTGTCAAAATAGCTTTAAAAGGCAATAATATAGCCCATTTGTTTCATGGATTCTTCTCTACCTATATACAAAACTGACATAGAGATCTAGTGTAATGGTATATCTGTAGATTGAATATTGGTAAAATTAATTTTACTTTTAATATTAAGTAGCTAAATAGAGTCCTTGGTAAGTAATAAATTGCATTGAGTTTCCTTGAAACGGCACAAAGGGCACTATTTTTGTTTTGTTTATTGAGAAATGGTCTCGTGTACCCCGGGCTCATCTCAAACTCACTATGTAGTTGAGGATGGCCTTTAAATTCTAATCATCCTGCCTCAATTTTACAAGTCCTGTGATTGCAGATGTGCATCACCACTCCTAGTTTTATCATGCTGGGGATGGAATTCAGAACTCCCTGAATGCCGAGGGAATGCTCCACAAACTAAGTTACATGTCAGCCCAGGAACTCTTATAAATTCTTATAATGATTTCCATAACTTCTATAAGTTAATTAGTATCACTAGTTAGAATACAAAATGTTCACATAAATTTGCATTTCAAATATTCACTGATTAACATTGTAGTGCACATATGTTCCAAATGTTAAATTAGATGTATTGATACTAAAAATTGATTCCTAGAAATATGGAGTCTAGGCCAGAGAATTACTGAGTTTGAGGTTCTGCTGGGCTATGCACTGAAACCATGTGTCCAAAAGAAAATACCCAAGTTAGAGTGAGTTTAAAGTAAAATATCCACAAGATGTATAACATCTTTAAAATTATAACATCTGTTTCTGACAGCTATTTAAGAAAATGAATACTCTTGAGATATTGCTGCTAGAAATGTGAACATCATAAACCTTGGGAAGGAGCAAAATGACTACTGCAGTTAAAATGCATATAAATCTTCAGTAATGCTATTTCTAGGAGTTTAATCAATAAGGTAGAATATCCAGCAGGAAACATTATTTGAAAGGACACTTATTTAGGAACTCTTCATACAAACAATAATTGGTTAAAAGTGAATTTACTTAAAAGGTGGGATATATTATAGTACTATGATAAAAATCATGCAACTATTAAAATACATGTTTGATTTGTGATAATTGACAGTTATACATTTCTGAGTAAGAACAACAATATAGTAAATATGTGCCTAAATATGATACCAGTTTCATAAGAAAACTGTTCAAAGCTTTCTGTGAAAAAAAATATATATATGAGAAGAAATATGGAAAAATATTTTCTCTCTTTTTAATTCTTTAGTTTTGAATTTTTCTACCCATCTTACTATAATATCCAGAAAAGAACAGGATACCCATCTAGCACTCTAGTGTCATTGAACTGATGAAGCAATTCTAAAACTGCCTAACTACTTCCCACTCTTGTCAAGTGAAATTAAGTTTGTGTTATTGCCTAGTATATGATTCTATGGGTGTTTTGCCATTTGTAGCCAAATGCATTATAATTTATCCTTGTTTATACTTGTAATGTGTTTGTGGGTAGTGGGAAAGGGGGGGCTGATTTGAGGAATAAAACAGAATGGGAAATTGCTGAAAACACACATACACAGTACCCCAAACTTTTACACATATAATGTGACCATATTTTAAGTTTATTTTGAGCTATATGTATGATTTACATGTATAGATGCAATTTTAAGTTGAACTAAATTGAAGTACAACCTAAATGCTTGATTAGATTGTATTGATCTCAAGAGAGTATGTAGACTATCATCTATTTTTAAGTACTTAGTAAGAATTCAAATACTATGCCAATTCATCTACATAATTTATTTTTATTTATTTGCTTTTTCAATGTGGAAACAGGCTTTTGCTAGATTTCTCTGGCTAACTTCAAAATTAATGTATAGTCCACAGTGACCTCACATTCATAATCCTCTTGCAGCCTCCCAAGTGTTTGGATTACAGTTGTTTAGCACTACAGCAGCTGTTTTATTCAGTATTCGCCATGACAACGAAGACGTGCACTTTTTCTCTCATTGAATATATTACTAAACATGCATAAAACTCTAAGACAGCTAGCAGATTTATATAGCTGGTAGATGAAACATCTGGAATTAAAATATATCCTGGCTTGCTGGGCATAATGTGCAAGCCTTTATCCCAGCATCTAAATGACAGAAGCAGAGAGGCAGGAAGATCTTTGTTAGTTCAAGACCAGTCTGGACTACATAGTAAGACCTTATCTCAAACACACACACACACACACACACACACACACACACACACACACACACACACACACAAACAGACACACACTTATGCACACTCATGTACACACATATATAAGGTTTGTACTGAATTTTTACTTACCAAATAAGTAATATAATAAGGTTTGTTAAATGAACAAGAGTTGCTTTCTTTTTTAAGGTATAAAAAATGAAATGTATAAGTTCAGTTGTGGAGAATTATTTGTCTTATAAAGTTAGCTAGTATATGTTGAATTTTTTTGTTCAAATGCTTAGTTCTACTTGAGAGTTTTCATGGACATTTCAAATTGGTCTCAATTACAGCATACTATAAATTCAAATATAGAAGAAGAAATAGGAAAACATTCAACATTTTCAATATTATTTCCCTCATATCACATTAAGATTATATTTTGTAGAATTATAGGACAAATATTCATCAGCAAAGGGTCTACCCATTCCTTTGTAGTTGATAATTCTTAATTTCTTCTTTATGAAGTGATAGAAAACAAGTGTTATGCCTGCATTCTCACAGCCATGTCTGATGGTAACCTGCCTCACATGCAAATTTTATTATGAAAGAAACCTTTTTTTCTTTCTTTTAATCACTATGTATCTGCCACATGGTGCTTTATTCTTTCTTCCAACCAACTTCACCCTATCCTTATGCAACGCCAAATGGAATGTAAGACAATGAACAGAAAGATGTCTGAAGGTAATGAGATTCTCCATTTTAGTAAATTATTTAATAAATAACAAAGTCTAAGAAACTGATATACAATCGCATAGCTACCCAAGGAGAGAATATTCAAACTGACTTGAGAGAAAAGACGGGTGTGGAATCAAATTAAATAAATGAAGAACTTTTTAATAAATGTATCCACATGATTTCATATTATGGCTAACAGAGGAGTAAACAAAGGAATTCCTGTTTGCTACATTTCATGGTTAACCTTATTTGTCAGCTTGACACAGCCTAAAGTCATCTAAGAGGAGAAACCTCAATGTCTGTGGGAAATAGCCTTATTTGTCAATTGATGTAGGAAAGAGGAGGCCAGTGCAGATTGCATGATTCCTCAGGTAGATGGTCCTGGGTTGTATAAAATGCTAGCCATACAAACAAGTCAGCAAGTAGCATTCATCTATGGTTCTTGCCTCTAGTTCTACCCTGACTTCTCTCAGTTAAGGACTGTGAATTGGAAATACAAGCCAAATAAACTCTTTTCTCCCCCTGTTGACTTTGGTTAAAGTATTATATCATAGCAGCAGAAAGGAAACTAGAGTGCTGTATTTCTTCTGAATTTTTAACATTTTTAGTCCCAATTTCTGTAGTCTATTAAAAGGTACTTTGGAGTAAACCAATGCTTAGTATGTTGTACAGTTTAGTGAATTTGAATTTTATATAAAAGCATGTATATTACTTATTACTGTGATTGTCTAGCCTGCAAACATTGTTATTCCACTGAAAAGGGAGTCTGATTTTCCTGAATTAACTCATTGATGAGAAATTTCTAACAGAGCTAAATGTTACCTTGTCACAGTTCTTAAGGTTGGAAAGCCGATATTAGGGTACTAGTTAGTGTCTTAGGAAAGGGACTCTTCCTGACTGCAGAAAATAGAGTTTTCTCTGAGTCCTCTTATATAATAAAGGAGACTCTGCCTTCATGAACTTATATAATTAATAATACCTATACCTTCATAATCTATCTCTTAATACACACTCATTGAAAGTTAGCAGTCCAGCATATGAGTTCGTAACAATTATATAGAAACATTCAATAGTTATGATTGAATAAGGTACATTAAAAGAACATTCACTTATATACAACAGTTTCTAAAATGTATTTTGGATAATCATTCACAATGCAAAGATCATACATGCATGTGATTTGCAGTGAAACACGTTTGGCAGATTAGTACACAATTTATTTCTATTGAAAATTTTAACATGCATGTTCTTTGTGTGCAATCTCTGAGATGCCATCCATGAAACAAATCTGTTTTGTTTCATTCAGTGTTTTCCAAAATTTCATTGCGTTATTAGATATTGTTCTACAGGAAATACTGAGAGTTGCTAGTTTCTTTCAGACATCCTCTGCTTTTTCTGCATGTCTCCCAATGGGGATTTTACCCATACATTTTGTGAAAATGGGTAAGATATACAATATTATATATGCCCTGCAAGGTAAACAAAGAGAATATTTAACTGAAACAACATATGGAGCCATGGTATACAACATTTAAATGTTATATACTTAATATTTAATATCTTACTCAGAAGAATTTTTAATTTAACATCTGTACTAGTTTTATTTATTAATTCTTATATGTATGTATGCACATTTTTGTTTTGTTTTGTTTGAAACAATGTTTTACTGTGTAACTCTGACTGGCCTGGAACTTGCTATACTGTAGACCAGCCTGGCCTTAAATGCAGAGATCTGCTTGCCTCTGTCTTCTGAGTTCTGAGATTATTGGTGTGCACTACCACTGCCCAGCATAGACAGATACCTTTTATTTTCTATAGTTTGAAACTAAAATATTATTACATCATTACCCCTCTGTTGACCGAGTTTTCTGTCCCACCAGGTCTTGCAGTCATTCAGTCCCAAAGAATCACACAGAGGTCTACATTAATTATAAACTGATTTGCCCACTAGCTCAGACTTCTTATTAACTCTTATAACTTATATTAGCCCATAATTCTTGTCTCTGTTAGCCATGTGGCTTGGTACCTTTTTTGGCAAGGCAGTCACCTCTTGCTTGCTCTGTGTCTGGCTTCCTCTGTGTCTAGGTGATGACTCCAGACTGACTCTTTCCTTTTTCCAGAATTCTCTTGTTGTCATTGCCCCACCTCTACTTCCTGCCTGGTCGCCCTGCCTATATTTCTTGCCTGGCTACTGGTCAATCAGCATTTTATTAAACAAGTACAAGAAACAAATCTTACAGGGTAAAACTATTGTCCCACAGCACTCCTTTTCCTTTCTTCCTTTGAACCCCTCCTATGTTTCTTTAAAGAAAAATGGGCTAGAGACCATGTATTTGGGAAAGAGCAAGGAGGATACATCTGTGTGTTTGGAAGGAGGAAAGAGAAAGTGGTATACTATTTACATGGATTATATATAGAGATAACCTGCACAGCCTGCTCAGTCCTTATTATGTTGCCAGTTTATGTATGATTTCATGTCTGAACACTTAGATCTGTATAGCCAATTGGAAAGTTCTTCTATTGGGGAGACCATGTGCGATTTCCTCCTTGCATGTTGTCTTGTCTGTTGGTGGTGGACTCTAGTTCTTGTTTAGATTGCGTTGTTGTAGAGACTAAGTGGTGTGTATCTCTAGATGGTTCTGTGAGACTCATTCTCACAGCAGACATCCTGTTATTGCAGCTTGTATAATCTTTCTGTTGCTTTTTCCTCTATGTTGCCTGAACCTTAGGTTCAAAAGTTGTGTTGTTCAAACTTCAGTAGGAATACTGCACCAAAGGATTACTTATTCTCTTTCTTTTTATAAGTTCTTATTTTCTGTAAGTATCTCAGTGTGTGGGAAAGAGAAGTTTTTATGATGAGAAGTGCTACACTTACCTGATGTGGGATTTCCCTCTGTGTGCTGTGATTACCATTAATGAATAAAGAAACTGCTTTGGACCTATAGCAAGGCAGAACTTAGGTAGGCAGGGAAAGCTAGGCTGAATGCTGGGAGAAAGAAGGGCAGAGTCAGGAGAAGCCATGGAGCTGCCGCCAGGGTCAGACATGCTGAAACTTTGCCGGTAAGCCACTGCCATGTGGCAATACACAGATTAATAGAAATGGGTTAAATTAAGATGTAAGAGTTAGCCAATAAGAAGCTAGAGCTAATGGGTCAAGCAGTGATTTAATTAATACATTTTCTATGTGATTATTTTTGGTCTAAGCTAGTCTGGCAGCCAGGAACCAACAAGCACCCCCTCCTCTCCTTACACTTACCTGTGAATATAAGGATAAATATTTAAAATGCAGTTAGAAATTACCCTGTTTTAGTAACTTCCCCATAGTCGATCCTCTTCAAAGATCTATAACCTCACTAGCCCTAGGTAGTTGAATAAGTTTCTAATGCCATGTGTAAGTTTCATTGCTATACTAGGCCTCAAGACAAATCACAGAGTACTGAAAAGATAGATAGTGGAAGCTCTGTTGTTGCAGTCATTATTTTAAAAGGGTTGCTTTAAGTTTTTCTTTATTGGAGATAATCTTGGTAAATTTTTGGCTGTCTCAGCTGGGCTGTCTAAATTTGGTAGAGTCACTTGATGTGCTAGGATAGCTCAGAAGGATTAGGTACAGTACCTGCAGAGGAACATCAGAGAGTCTCACAGGGCTAGACCCTGACATAAGTTGTGCAAGACATCTTTGAGCTGTGATGATAGATGTGGAATGAGAATAGGCAAGTATTACAAATAGGTGGCAGCTGGTTTCCTGACATTAGCCTGAAGGTTGTGATTGGGCAAACAGAGATATTCACACTAGGCTGGGGGACTTGATGAGGGACCTGTGTTAGATCTCAGGGACTAGGAAGCAGGCATTAACTAGAAAGTCAAGATAACTCACCCACCTAGATCCTGGTGCAAAATGTTTAGGACCTGGCTTACAAGAAGTATTTTAATGGTGATGTGGGCCATTTTATTATGTGAATGAAAAGGGGATGATAGGTGAAATATACCTCTATCACTATAGATGACTTTTAACTATTAGAATGTTATAAACAATGATCTGGAGTATATTACTATAGCACATGGCACCCACTCTTTAAAATAAACGCACATGTAAAAATCAATTAGAAAAGATTCATTTGACTAATTGTTCTACATAAACTTTCTGAGTAGAAGTGATCAATTTTTAAAAAGAGACACAAAGTGTGAAGTAAATTTCCACAACCCTGTTTTTAAATGTCATGACAGACCTAGAAACAATTAAGTGAATATAACTAATTAAAACCAAATTACTAAATCAATAGTGTAATTTAGGCTAAACTAAATTTCACTGTAACAGACATGAAATACTAAGATTTGACAAGCTAGATACTAGATCTCAATTAAACTGCGTAATTCCACTGGCCAGGAATTTTTCAGAAAAAAATCTTTATTCTGATTTGAGTTTAATGAAGAGGTCTATTTTGCTTTCCAAAAGTATGAAATTTTCCAGCGTTAATTAGGATGAACAAAATTCTTCACAATCTATACATTAAATTAGTCTTAAGATAGTGCCCATATGATGAGATGATCTTAAATTAATTTTAAGCAAAGTAATATATGTATATTTCTTTCCGTTTGTGTTTATTGTGGTATACTAGTTTCAGGCAAATTTTTTTCTAGTGGAAGACTGCACTGGTGGTGTGGTTGTGAGATTTGTGCAGATGAGATTCTCAAGGATACTTAAGCAATAGCACAAGACTTTGAAAACCTATAGGCATGCAAAAGAATAAGTATGAAGCATAGGTAAGTCACCAGTAGAATATAGTAGGTGAAAATATTGTGGAAAGAAACATTTAGGCCAAGACGAAAATTTAAACTATAGCTGTACTAATAATTGGTGGACTTTAGGATACTAATTGATTTATTGGTCCTTTAGTTGTATGAGTACAGATTCTGGAAGATATGGAATAACATAATACAATTGTTTGGGCGATGATAGTTATCTTCTGATTACCATTTAATAAGAAACATTAACTTTGAGAGATTGGAAAGATAACCCATTGGTTGTGAACAGGTACTGCTCTGGTAGAAGACGTGCATGTCAAACAGCACATGACTACCTATAATCCCAGATCCAGAGGATATTATGCCTTTTTGGGCCTCCATGGATACCTGTATCCATGTGCCTACCCATATACAAACACACATAAAAACATATAATTAAAAAATATATATAAGTCTAAAAGGAAAGAAATATGAGCTTTTAAAATGTATTTACTCTGAAATTTTCATACATTCATTTAATTAATTCTGACCACACTCATCACCCTACTCTCTCTTACCTTCTTCTAAATTCTACCCATACTTCTTCCCTTCACCAAAACCTCAGCATATTCTCATGACTTTGGGGATTTTCTTTTGGTTTGCTTTGATTTGGTTTGGTTTTTTGTTTTGTTTTGTTTTTTTGTTTTTGCTTTGGGACCCTAGGTTTAACCAGGGCTCGTTGAGTGGGTATAGGTGGTGAGAAAGCATCCTATGTAACATGAAGAGCTGTCCTGTGACTACATCACTGAATATAATGACTTCCTGTTTTCCAGCAGGCTTCTGCTGTTATCAGCTCCACTAGATATGGCTCCACAAGTCCTCTTTCATCTATTACTCAGTGGGTGTTTTTCTGGCTTGGTCTTGTACCAGTCTTATGTAGGCAAATGGTTTTTCTAAGTTTATACTATTCCTTGCTATATCATACTCACGAGTTAGTGTTTCATGGACGAGCCCCCTTTCTTGTCATTTGTCTCTTGCCTTTTTACATACTTTCCCTCCATAAGAAAGATGGGTGAGCACTCTAAGATAAAAGTAGTCTGATTTATTCAGGAACATACTGATACTGGTAATAAAATAATGTTGATAACTATGCCTTTCATATACAGCCATGTTGAAAAGCATCCTTTCAACAAATAGCCAAATGACAAGAAGTTAATTTTGAATCTTTAAAAACTGCCATTCAAGTGACATCTGTGAATGAATGGAATAGGAAGATCTAAGTGCTTTCATGGAAAGAACAAAATCTAGAGTATGCAACAAAATTTTGTTATCTGTACTTTTATCATACAATGTACCTGGACCACAGATTACCCTCCCTCAACTCCTTCCCTCTCCTTTGTACCAGATCCACTCCCTCCCTCAGCCTTCCCACAGAAAAGTACAGGCTTTCCAGGTCCATCAACTGAACACAGCACAAAACAGAATAAGACTAGGCACAAATCTTTACTTCAAAACTAAGGGAGGCAATCTAGTAGGAGACAAAGGGTTCCAAAAGCAGGCAAAAGAGTAAGAGACACCCTTCCACTCCCACTGTCAGGAGCCACCCCCAAACACAATGCCAACAAAATTAACATATGCAGAGGACTTAGAGAAGACCCATGCAGGCTCCCCATTTGCCACTTCATTATCTGTGAGCCCAAATGTTTAGTGGATCCTTCATCCTGTGCTCTCCTGGTGTCCTAGACACCAGGTGCCCTCCAATTCCAATAGTTGATCCCAGTACTCTCTCCCATCCCTTCCCAAACGTGATTCTTCCTAGTCCCATCTCCATGCACCCCATGTCCAAACACGAAATCTATTCTATTTCCCCTTCTCAGGGAGATCCATGCACTCCCCCTTTAGAGTTGTTCTTGTTTCTTGACCTTTCTGGATCTCTGGATTGTTGTATAATTATCATTTACTTAACAGCTAATATGCACTTACAAGTAAGTTTATACCATGTTTGTCTTTCTGGGTCTGGCAACCCCATTCATGATGATTATTTTCTAGTTCCATTCATTTGTCTGCAAATTTCATATGATTTTTTTTAACAGCTGAGTAATACTTCACTGTGTGAATGTACCACATTTTCCTTATCGATTCTTCAGTTGAGGAACATATAGGTGATTTCTAGTTTCTGTATTTGAAATAAAGCTGCTATGAACATAGTTGATTAATCATCCTTGTGGTAGGATTCAGTATCCTTTTGGCATATGTTCAGGAGTGGTATATTTGGGTGTTGAGGTAGATCTATTTCTGACAAACCACCTTATTAATTTCCAAAGTGGCTGCACAAGTTTGTACTCCCACCAGCAGTGGAGGAGTGTTTATCTTATTCCATATCCTTTCCAGCATGAACTGTCATTTGTGTTTTTGAAATTAGCCACCAGAAAGGTATAAGATGGGATCCCAAAATAATTTCAAATTAAATTTTCCTGGAAGTTAAGAATGTTTAACATTTCCTTAAGTATTTAATGAACATTTGAATTTCCCCTATTGAAAATTCTCTGTTTGGATCTGTATTCCATTTAAAAAAATTGGATTACTCCTTTTTGATACCTAGTTTCTTGAATTCTTTATATATTTTAGATATTAGACCTTTATTGGATATGGAATTGGTAAAAATCTTTTCCCATTCTGTAGACTGCTCTTTTGTCCTATTGATGGTGTCTCTTATCTTACAGAGATTTTCAGTTTCATGAGGTCACATTTATTAATTGTTGATCTTAGTATCTGCACCATCAGTGTTCTGTTCAAGAAGTTGTCATCTGTGCTGATGCATTCAAGGCTAATCCCCACTTTCTTTTCTATCAGGCACTCCTTTTTTCACTGTGTCTTTCTGGTTTCTTTATCAAAATCATGTGTCCATAGGTGTGTGGATTTATGTCTGGGTCTCTGACTTAATTATATTGATCAGCCTGTCTGTGTGTCTGTGTGTTTTTGTCATTATCCTGCAGTTTTTATTACTTTATCTCTGTAGTACATCTTCAAATCAGTAATTATGGTAATTCCAGAAGTTCTTTTATTATTCAGGATTATTTTAGCTATCCTGGACTTTTGTTTTTATGCAAATTTAAGTATTGTCCTTTTAGTGTTTGTAAAGGTCATGTTGGTCTTTTACAGTTATTGCTTTGAATCTCTAGATTGCTTTTGGTAGGTTGGACATTGATTTTTACTATAGTGATCCTACTGACCCATAAGCATGGGAGATCTTTCCATTTTCTGATGTCATCTTCAGTTTCATTCTTTGAAAACTTGAAGTTTTTGTCATACAAGTCTTTCACTTGCCTGGCTAGAGTTACCCAAATTATTTTATATTGTTTGTGGCTATTTTGAAGGGTGTTGCTTCCCCAAGTTTTTCTCAGACAGCTTCTCATTTGTATATAGGAAGGCTACTGATTTATTTTAGTTGATCTTGTATGCAGCTTCTTTACTGAAGGTGTCTATTAGCTATTTTTTGAGTCAAATTATGTACATTATCATAGCATCAGAAAATATTGTTACTTTGACTTCTTTCTTTCCAATTTATATCCCCCTGATCTCCTTCAATTGTCTTATTGCTCTAGGTAGTACTTCAAGTCCTATATTGAATAGATATGGAAAGAATAGACAACCTTGTCCTGGTGCTGATTTCAATGGAACTGCTATGTGTTTCTCTCCTTTAATTTGATATTGGCTATAGACTTGCTGTATATTGATTTAATTATGTTTAGGCATATTCCTTGTATATCTAATCTTTCTACAATTTTATGATGAATGGGCATTGGATTTTATTAATGGATTTTTCACCAACTAATGAAACGTTCACTTTTTTTTTCTTTCAGTTTCTTAATATGGTGGATTACATTGACTGATTTTCACATGTAGATCCACCCCTGCACTTCTGGAAAGAAGCCTACTTGGTCATGGTGGATGGTCCTTTTGATGTGTTCTTAGATTCTGTTTGTATTTTATTTAGTATTTTTACATTTATGTTCATGATGAAAATTGGTCTGTAATTCTCTTTCCTTGTTGCATCTTTGTGTGGTTTGTTTATCAGGGTGACTGACCTTATAAAATGAATTTGGCAGTGTTGCTTCTGTTTCTGCTTTTGGGATTATTAGAGGATTAGTGGTGTCAGCTCTTCTTTGAATGTCTCGTTGTAGAATGTTGTTTTAACTATGTAAAGATGTGTTGCATTTGTTTAATTATGTAAAGATGTGTTGCATTTGTTTCACCTTGCCTGTTTCACCTTATTTGTCTAATGAAGAGCTGAACAACTAATAGCTAAGCAGAAGAGGGATAGGTGAGGCTGGCAGGCATAGAAAATAAATAGGAGAAGAAATCTTTGGCTGGGCAAAGAACAAAAAAAGAGAAGGAGAAGAGAATAAGGGACATGCCCAGGGCAAAAAGCCAGGCACATGCAAAACAGACAGATGTGAGAAGCTGTGAAAGATAAACAGAAGGAAAGAAAAGTAAGAAGCCCTGAGGCAACATTTAGATAAGGAGAAACAGGTTAATCTAAGTTAAAAGAGTTAGGCAGAAACAAACCTAAGCTAGGCTAAGCATTCAAAATAAATAACAAATTTCTGTGTCATATTTGGAGAGCTTGTCTGTGCCCCACAAATAAACAGCCTGGTACAGATATGTGTTAGGTCCATTTTGGTTATCATATCTGTTAGCTCCAGTATTTCTATGTTTAGTTTTTGGCTTGATGACCTGTTTGTTGTTGAGAGTGGAGTAGTGATATCACCCACTCCTGATGTGTGAGGGTCAATGTGTTATTTACATTTTAGTAATGTTTCTTTTATAAACCTGGTTGCCCTTGAGTGTGAGGCATAGATGTTGAGAACTGAAACGTTTTCTTGGTGGATTTTTCCTTTGATGAGTATGAATTGTACTCCCTCATCTCATTTGATTAATTTTGACTTCACATCTATTTTTTAAGTCTTAGAATGGCCAAGCTTCTTAGATGCATTTGCTTGGAAAATCTTTTCCCAACTCTTTACTCTGAGGTAATGGCTATCTTTCCTGTTAAAGTGTGTTTCTTATTTGTAGCATAAGATGGAACCTGTTTGCATATCCATTCTGTTATCCATGTTATTGGGGAATTGAGTTCATTGATATTGAGAGATATCAATGATCAGTTGTTGTTAATTTCTACTATTTTGTTGGTGGTGTTGATGGCTATGGTTGTGGTGGTGGTATGTGTGTGTGTATGTGTGCATGTTCTTACCTTCTTTTGGTTTTGCTAGTGTGAGACTATTTTGGGGGTGTTTTTATGGGTGTAGTTGATATTCTTGAGTTGAGATTTTACTTCTAGTGTTGGGCCCTAAATCCCACTTACCAAGGAGGGTTTGCCCCCAAGAGACCACTCTGACACCACAGTTGATGCAAAAGCAAGAGGAATTTTTATTTACTGCCTCAACAGGGCCCTTCAGCCTCGGGAGGAGAAGGATATCGAATGGTTGTTACAGGCTTCTTTAAAAGGAAAAAAACTGCAGAATCAAAGGGGGAGTGCAGATTCAAAAGGGGAAGTCCAGGAATCATTTGTCAGCTATTTTGACTAGCTCATTTAATGGTCAGCTAACTATAAATGATCAATGCTATGGCGGTTGCTGGGTTGGTTGAGCAAGGAAAATCACCTGCAGGTCATCTGCAGATCATTTTGCCCCAGTTCCAGGGCCTGGGTCTATTGAAGAAAAACTACAAAGGAGATGGAAAGTACCAAAAGCTCCAGTGCACGTGTGTGTGATTATCAGGTTCCTGGTTCCTAGGAAGGGGGAGGCAGTAATG